>VMBQ01000354.1:6750-64864 GCA_007657795.1 Dreissena rostriformis | reverse complement strand
GGCAGTTTTCCTTATATGGCTATAGTAAAACCTTGTTAACACTCTAGAAGTCACATTTATTGTCCAATCTTCATGAAACTTAGTCAGAACATTTGTTCTAATAATATCTTGAACGAGTTCGAAAATGGTTCCGGTTGGTTGAAAAACATGGCTGCCAGGGGGCGTGGCAGTTTTCCTTATATGGCTATAGTAAAACCTTGTTAACACTCTAGAAGTCACATTTTTAGTCCAATCTTCATGAAACTTGGTCGGAACATGTGTCCCAATAAAATCTTGGACAAGGTCAAAAATAGTTCCGGTTGGATGAAAAACATGGCCGCTAGGGGGCGTGGCAGTTTTCCTTATATGGCTATAGTAAAACCTTGTTAACACTCTAGAAGTAACATGTATTGTCCAATCGTCATGAAACTTAGTCAGAACATTTGTTCTAATAATATCTTGGACGAGTTCAAAAATGTTTCCGGTTGGATGAAAAACATGGCTGCCAGGGGGCGTGGCAGTTTTCCTTATATGGCTATAGTAAAACATTGTTAACACTCTAGAAGTCACATTTTTAATCCAATCTTCATGAAACTTGGTTGGAACATGTGTCCCAATAATATCTTGGACAAGTTCCAAAATGGTTCCGGTTGGATAAAAAACATGGCCGCCAGGGGTGATCCATGAAAAAAGTATCAGGTTAACCTGAGCAATAAAATCTAAACCTGATTGAAAGTTTGTCCTACTGTGTGTGTGTGTATTTCAGGGTTTATTTATCAGCCCCTGTGACCTTTCAGGGGACAAATTTTATTTTGAGTTAAAGTAGGTCAGATTTACTCCGGCGAACCGGATATTTGCCAAAGATATAGATTTTATCCAAATAAACTAGTGCACGTTAGCCAATGAGATCTTAATAAGCATTGGTATTCATTCACCACTGTGGTTCATCAGAAATTAGAGATTGCCTTAGATCGGGCCCTCTTGTTTATTTAAAAGTAATTTCCATAAAAATGTATTTAATAAAAGAAAAACAGTCTCACATTTCAGTTAAACTTTTAAATATATGAGCCTCGCTCTGTGAAAAGGGGGTTTAATGAAAAGGCGTAAAATGCCGTCCCATATTAGCCTGTGCAGTCTGCACAGGCTAATCAGGGATGACACTTTCCGCTTTATTTTTATTTTTTTGTCAATGAAGTCTCCTCTTAGCGAAAATCCAGTTAAGGCGGAAAGTGTTGTCCCTGTGCGGACTGCGGACTGAGGCTAATCTGAGACGATACTTATCGCACACATGCATTAAACCTTGTTTTCCCAGAGCCAGACTTAAATACATGTTTCAGGGGTGTTGGCATAAAAATGACGAGGCCCCTATTTGAGGCTCCCTCCCTCGATGATGTACTGCCAGGCCTGCTGTTTGCCCAGAACTTGCCGTCCATTGTGTGTAGCCTTGTGTTGGATCCCCAGCCCGGGGAACTGGTCATAGACATGTGTGCGTCCCCGGGGGGGAAGACCAACCATATAGCAACACTCATGAACAATCAGGTATACATATAGTGTCTGATAATGTCTGAAATAATACCTATTTTGATATATTTCATTCATTTATACTTTATAACAGTGTCCATGCATTTGTATTTATATTTAGCTTTTAACATTTAACATTGAAAGATGTTTTTTTTTTGTGTAACTGTTCTTGCAAACAAATACTGGTATTGTAACCTTAGTTTTATTGCCAATATCAATTGTCATGACTGGTTATTTACCTCCTTTGTTTTGTTTTGGTTCAGAGCAGTTAACTTAATTGTCGTAACATATATATTAGCTGCCTGATTTTGTTCTGTTTAGTTCAAAAATGGTAATAACATGTACTGTTTTATTAACTCTCTTGTTTTTTGTTTGGTTCAGGGCAGTAAATTGTCTCTACTGGTAGATTACCTCTCTTGTTTGTGTTTGGTTCAGAGCAATGAATTGTCTACCGGTACATTACCCCCCTGTTTTTGTTTTTTTGTATAGGGCAGAGTTGTTGCCCTTGACAAGACTGCCATGAAGATAGAGAAGGTGGAGTGCAACTTGTCCCGCTGGGAGATCAGCTGCGTGGACTGCTACGCTCATGACTCCACCAGATGTTCACAACCAGACGCAGGTCTGTGCTGGATATCTGTAGACTGGTTAACCATATTCACAAACTGATTCTTAGACTTTAGTCTAAAAATAAAAAGTAGTCTTAAATCTGTAATGTGCTAAAACTACTTGAATGTCATGTCTAGCAAGGCAGTTAACACCAATAATTATAAAAGAACAATATGTGAATAATATATGCTCCATTTTACGCTTGTTTATATGCTAACTCTGAGGTATTTTTGTATAATCTTAGAGTATTCTTTAATCTTAAGTCTAAAAATGGGTTGGTTAATATGGGCCCAGTTAACTTTTTCCTGCTCAGATGCAAATTGAAAATTGCTTTATTCAACCAGCTTAAAACCAGAACAGCATGCAAGTAACTCGCAGTCTGTTCAGGTTTTATGCTGTTTGCTCCTCATCAGTACCTAAGGGTTTGAAATGAAGCCTTTAAAAGTTGAATCTAGTAAGGAAGGTCTTTAATTTAATTTGATTTTCTAAGGGAATAAAAATGCATCAAAGTGCTTATCTGAGTGGTAATGGGTTAATTATGTTTCGTAAGAAAATCATTAGTCTGATTAACAGGCCCAATGACTACAAACATTTTAACCCTTTTGAGCGCTGGAACCGGATTTTGAAGGCCTTTGCAAACAGTTTGGATCCAGATGAGACGCCACAGAACGTGGCGTCTCATCAGGATCCAAACTGTTTGCTATTCTGATAGTATTCTTTGAAAAAAAAATCAAAGAAAGGCTAATTTTAGAAATTTAGCAGACAACATTTTAGCAGACGACAAATTTCCCAGCATGCAAAGGGTAAAAGACTCAATCTTAGCCCTAAATTCTCCATGTTTAATACTGGTAAATCATTTATATTTGTTTGCATGTAATGTTGTGGTTTAAAAAAAAAAAAACTTTTTTGTGGACATTTTGGAAGAAAAGAGGATTTTGGGCTGGTCATTTTCCGATGTCTTTGTGTGAAATTCGTTGATTGGTCAACCCACGAAATGAACGAAAATTAATGTAATAATAATGATTTTACAGTATTTTTTTAAAGAAATTTTTGAAGATTTTTTGTTCTGCTCCGACTATTAAGCTCGATATATAAGCCTTTCCTTACTGCCGTGTTTGATGATAAAATTTATTTTGTATATGCTGGCTATTTATTTAGTAAATGATAACCAGCAGGCATTTAAAACAAAACAGGCTATCACCATTTTTGTAGCCTAATCAGCGCACCCGGGTTTCTCAAACATTCTTAAGTCAGTTTTGAGAATTACTTATTTCATGGAGTCATTCTACTCCTTTAAAGATGATGATGTTATATGCAATAGTATATTATGTGTTGTGTAATCTATTTCCACATGTTTATTTATTTACAGCATGCAATATTTTTACAATTAAATGTTGTTGTTTTTTCACTGTATTGCAGTGTAAAAAAGGGTGCTTTAGCTAATTCTGTTAAAACATACCTGGCCCGATTTCTTGAATATTCTTAACCCTTTGCATGCTGGGAAATTTGTCGTCTGCTAAAATGTTGTCTGCTAAATTTCTAAAATTAGCATTTTCTTTGATTTTTTTCAAAAAATACTATCAGAATAGCAAACAGTTTGGATCCTGATGAGACGCCACGTTCTGTGGCGTCTCATCTGGATCCAAACTGTTTGCAAAGGCCTTCNATGATACTCGTGTGGATGTAATCTATGAATACTATCAACACACACACACTTTGATACTCGTGTGGATGTAATCTATGAATACTATCAACACACACACACACCTTGATACTCGTGTGGATGTAATCTATGAATACTATCAACACACACACACACACCTGACCTCATTTCGATCTTGACTATGACCTATGTTTGAAGACAGAATGTTTGTCTAAAATCTTGGGTACCCCAAAATTGGATGTTTCGTCTAACATCAATAATGTTTTCTACAAAGATGGCCACTTTGAACACTATCAGCACACCCACGTCACCTGACATCTCATTGACCTTGATATTGTACTACTTTTGGACTTGAATAATTCTTTTTTATTAATTGTGTAACCAAAAATGACATGTTTTGTCTAAGTTAACATCAATGATACATTGTACAAAGCTTTGATACTTGCATGGATATTATCTCTTAATACTCTCAACACACCCACATCACGTCATTTTTGCATTGACATTTACCTAATTTTAGACTTAGAACTATTCAAATGGGCTAATGAAGCAATTCTTCCTCTTGGGGCATATGCGTTTATTGAAGGTAACATTGAATTTTAGAATCATGTTTCAGTATTTTCAGCTGGTTAAGACTTTACAAATAGGTGCATGAAACATTGAATCTGATACTGAACATGTTTAGTATCGCTCTGGGAAAACAGGGCTTACTGCATGTTTGTAAAGTGATGTCCCAGATTAGATTGTGCAGTCACAGGCTAATCTTGGATGATACTTTCCGCTTGTATGGGATTTTTGGTTTAAAATAAGTCTCGTCTTAATGGAAATCCGGTTCAGGCGGAAAGTGTTTTCCCTAAGTATTATTAAAGAATATTAAGAAATTGAAAGTTTCAAATGATGTCATAATGATAAGGGAGGATCATATTTTACACAAGTCTTTCCTTTGCTTCAGTTCCCAGAGAGAGTGTACACATGCAAGGAGGGGGTGACAGCAGCTGACTTCTCAAAGGTCAATCCAAGTCTCCTAGCGGTAAGGAAATTATTTTTTTGCTGCCCCCCAAAAAAGATAGATAAAAACTTTTTATTTTATTGTAGAATGTATTGTATATAATAATTAAAATTAATAAACTTAATTAATTTTGCTGGGCAAATCAATTCACGAATTGGCTTGTTTTTCATAGAAGTGGGCATTGACAGTTTGAAAACTGTTTATATTAATATTTATCTCTTATTAACATTGATAAAAACAGATTGCATCCCGCTGCCTGCACTTGGTTATTGTTTATTGTTTGCTCTACATCTGTATGTGCAGGTATTCAAAATGAAAGACATCTATCTTTTGACCCAAACAAGTCTTATGCACTTAACAGCGAACAGGTTAGCTCTTGACCAGGCTGTGTGAATGCGCAGGCTTGTCTGGAGCTACACTGGCTGCATATGTGGCGTGTTCCGACAAAACTGGGCAAAATGCTTGTGCGTAAATTGTCATCCCAGATTAGCCTGTGCAGTGCGCACAGGCTAATAAGGGACGACAATTTCCGTTTTTATGGAATTTTTCGTTTAAATGATGTCTCTTCTAAGTGAAAATCCAGTTTAGGCGGAAATTGTCATCCCGGATTAGTCTGAGCGGACAGCACAGGCTAATCTGGGATGAAACTTTACGCACAAGCATTTTGCCCAGTTTTCTCAGAACACGCATATGGCATTATACCCATTATAGCATGACATGGCTCCAGAAATATTGTTTGTCATCAGGTGGGCCTCTATGACGGGGGTGTAGCAGTCTACAATGTGAGACAGACCAGCGATGAGCCCATTCTCGACAATTTGTAAGTCCACTCATTTGAAAACATACATAGAAATGGCCGAATGTTTAATCTTTACTAATAAAGCTAAAAAACTACAACAAAGAGCTATTGTTGTCCCTCTGTCTTTTGCAACTGTTTCTTTGTTAAAACAATGAAGATGTTTAATTATTGGGACAACTCTTGTTTCTTGTTGTTTATTTGGTTATTGAAAGCCAAAATTCCATAATTGTGTGGTTTGGCTATAAAAGAAATGTGCATGCCATTTTAGAAATGATCATCATCTTTCTAACCAATCTTCAACCATAAAGTGTAGTGTGATAGCATTAACCTGACAAATGCTCATTTTGCATATACTAACCCTCAACTTTTTTTGCTTTTTTAAGCTTACTTTCTGTCATTGTTATACACCTGTTTAAAGAAAGGTCCAATTATGGGAACACATGTGACGGGTGGCAGGAGGGTGGGCAGTGTCCAAGAGAACCATCGTTACCTCAAAATATTTTAATTGTCAAACTAAGTGACAACATATATGGGCATAATATCTTGACCAAGTTCAATAGCTAGCCAGATCACATGAAGCACTTCAGAATGTAGCCCTTTAATTATCCCAAATTCAATAAATTAATGTTTCCTGTTCTTAAATATGTGGTTTTGGGTCAATAACTTAACCAATATTTCATGACACTTTGGATATAATAGGTTTCCATGGAGACCTAGTTTAGGATCATTGTATTTGGGGCTAATTGGGTCAAGGTCAATGACTCTTTTAGTTAAAATAGGATAGAGGGAAGTAAGAGAAAACTTGTGTATAGAAAAAAAGTTTGGCCGACCTACCAGCCCTTTTTAAAATGTTAATGAAAACAAACAACTTTTTGTGGCCAAATTAATAACCCTGAGTGTTCACCCCTTACAGCCTTGCCCCTGGGAAGAACACGGCGCCTGTGTGGCAGATCAAGTGGATTGAGAAGGAGCGGGGAACCGGAGACGAGACAGCAGAGGTGCTTGTGTCAATATCAACCGATGGACGGGTCTGCCAGTGGTCCATCAGGAAGGGATTTGAATGCTATGGTGAGTGGGTTTGACGTTATCATTGTTAATAAGAAAATAAGTTGAAGTTAAGGAAAAACAATTTAAATTTAGAATATGTGCCTCGCTTTGGGAAAACGGGCTTAATGCATGTGCGGAAAGTGTTGTCCCAGATTAGCCAGTGAAGTCTGACCAGGCTAATCAGGGAAGACACTTGCAACTTTTATTGTATATTTCTTTTAAAGGAAGTCTCCATAGCGAAAATCTATTTTATGCCGAAAGTGTCGTCCTTGATTAGCCGGTGTGGAGAACAGTAACGCATATGCATACAGCCCTGTTTTTCCAGAGTGCAGCTCAAGTTGAAGTCTAGGAACATTGTCTTAATGTTAGAATACATGATTTACTGTTTTCTTTCTGTTCTTACACAAAAATTACTCAATAAAATGTGATAAACTCATCACGATGGTCGGACATGAGCATGCAGGGTTTTATTATGCTTGTATTTGGCCATTTATCAAACATGTTAATATTATACCATTAGTACTAATGCTATCATCTTTCGGTGCTGTAGATTTAATGAGATTGAAGAAGATACCAACCCGGATGGGAGGCAAGAAGGAGAAGAAGGGGGAGGCGTTTATTTCTAGACACGCCGGGGGTTTGTGCTTCGACTTCAACCCACACGACTCAAACATGTAAGTAATACAGTTTCAGACCTAGTTTGGACAAAAGTAGGGCAAATTCCAGAACATTTGTTTTGGCTTCACCATCATAACGTGGAAGGGCTTACAGTGTTTCCACTTTCAGTGTGTTTGTGTTTGTTTGCATTGGACAATTCATGTCCGGCTGATTACTTAGCTAGACAAAATGGGATTCCTGAATAAAATGGCAAAAAAGATCATCCCATCAAGACAGTGTGTCCCATGCAACAACTGTGTCTTGCTTAAAGGTCATGGTTACAGTGAACACCTGGAGTTACTGCACGTTCCTTATATTGCCAATAACTGTCTTGCTTTATGCGATTTTAAAATATATTGGCACAAAATAATTATCTGGATGATGTGTCCTGCAAAACAACCTAGTTGTTTGCCTCAAGGTCAAGGTCACAGGGGTCACCAACAGTTTGTGCATAGTCTTTTTTATGGTTATAGTGATGGTAGATGGTCATGAGACTAAAGGTTGTATTTCTTTTTAGTGCATTGGTAAAATATTTTAATACAACATATTGTTTGTACCAATTGTGATGCCTGCTTGCGATCAATGTAATTTATTTTAATTAGGGTTATGTGTAGCAACAGTTAGAAAGGACTGGTAAATTTATGCTTTATTAACTGTAACATTATTGATATATGGCATATTGCTTTGAGAATTAAAATTTGATCACAATTAAAATGCATGTGAGCCTTACTCTAGGAAACCATGCCTCAATACATGTACGTAAAGTGTCGTCCCAAACCATGCCTCAATACATGTACGTAAAGTGTCGTCCCAAACCATGCCTCAATACATGTACGTAAAGTGTCGTCCCAAACCATGCCTCAATACATGTACGTAAAGTGTCGTCCCAAACCATGCCTCAATTCATGTACATAAAGTGTCGTCCCAAACCATGCCTCAATACATGGACGTAAAGTGTCGTCCCAGATAAGCCTCAATACATGTACGTAAAGTGTCGTCCCAGATAAGCCTCAATACATGTACATAAAGTGTCGTCCCAGATAAGCCTGTGCAGTCTGCAAGGCTAATCAAGGATGACACTTTCCTCTTTAATGATAGTTTTCATTATAGGAAATAAGTCTCTTCTTTGTGAAAATCTAGTTTTGGCAGAAATGCCTGAAGCCCCGTTTTCTCATATCGTTGCTTGTATGTTTGTTACCCTGTTTTTAGCTACCTGGCAGGTACAGAGGACGGTCACATACACAAATGTTCTTGTTCTTACAATGAGCAGTTCCTTGAAAGCTACTTCGGGCACACTGTAAGTGTATACATGTGTTACATTAGAAGTCCACACTGCAATTTAGTTTTATTTTCTTGGAGCACATTTTTGATTTAGTCTCTTATATTTCAACTTTACACTAAATCTTAATGCTTTGAGGACATTAATATTAATGATTTGCACATCAGAATAGGCATACCATATCAGTTTGTGATTCTTACTTTGTTGTCATAAAACAGTTTACTTTAAACAGAAACTGAACATTTTACTTTTACCAACTGTTCCACACTTGTTGCAGTGCATTTTGATACTGAACTTTTACCGGTATTTCAGATTTTGATCGCTGTACTAACCAAGCGATATTCTGAATATTACACATACATTATTAAAAATGAAACATTTATTTTCAAAATTTACTTTCATGCATTTTTAGCTCACCTGATTGCTCAGGTGAGCTTTTGGGATCGGTCTTTGTCTGTCGTCTGTCCGTCCGTCCGGCGTACGTCCACATTTGTTTGTAAACTTTCTAGAGGCCACATTTCTTGTCAGATCTTCATGAAACTTGGTCAGAAGATTTGTCCCAATGATACCTTGATCGAGTTCGAAACTTGGTCATGCTGGGTCAAAAACTAGGTCACTAGGTCAAAAAAAAAAAACCCTTGTAAACACTTTAGCAGTCACATTTTATGCCCAATCTTCATGTTACTTTGTAAAAACTTTTGTCTTAATGATATGTTGGTTGAGTTCAAAAGTGGTTCCCGTCTGTTGAAAAACATGGCCGCCAGTGGGCGGGGAAGTTTTCCTTATTTGGCTATATAGAAACCTTGTAAACACTCTAGAAGTCACAATTTTTTTCCCAATCATCATGAAACTTAATCAAAACATTGGTTTTATTGATATCTCGGACGAGTTCGAAAATTGTCTAGATCGGTTAAAAAACATGGCCACCAGGGGGCGAGGCAGTTTTCTCTATATGTATATAGTGAAAACATGTGAACACTCTAGAAGTCACATTTTTGGTCCAATCTCCATGAAATTTGGTCAGATTTTTGTTTTCTATATACGTGAGTTAAGTTCGAAAATGGTTCCGGTCCGTTGAAAAACATGGCTGCCAGGGGGACGGGGCAGTAGTTTTCTTTATATTATTTATATAGTAGAAAAGGCTTGTGAACAGTCAAGAAGTCACATTTTTTTGCCAAATCATCATGAAACTTGGTCAAAACATTGGTTTCATTGATATCTCGGACGAGTTCGAAAATGGTCCTGATCGGTGAAAAAACATGGCCGCCAGTGGGCGGGGCAGTTTTCTCTATATGAATATAGTTCGAAAATGGTCTCGATCGGTCAAAAAACATTTTTTGCCAAATCATCGTGAAACTTAGTCAAGACATTGGTTTTATTTATATCTCGGACAAGTTGGAAAATGGCTCAGATCGGTAAAAAAACACTTTTTAGCTCACCTGATTGCTTAGGTGAGGTTTTAGGATCGGTCTTTGTCCGTTGTCCGTCCACATTTGGTTTGTAAACACTCTAGCATTCACATTTCTCAAGCATTCTTTATCAAAGTTGCTGAGAAGCTAATGGCCACAAGATCTCAGTCAAGTTTGATTATGAGCAAAATCGCATAATAAATGCCAGAATTATTGCCCTAAGATTGTCAAAATTTTCATTATATTATACAAAATCCTTGTAAACACTCTAGAGGTCACACTTTTGTTTCAGATTTTATGAATCTTGGTCATAATATTTATATTTGTAAGCAAAGTTTGATGTTTGGTTATGAGGGGTCAAAATATAGGTCACCAGGTCAAATCTTACAAAAACCTCGTAAACACTCCATATGCCAGAGTTTTGGTTCAATAATGATGAAACTTGACAAGGATGTTTGTCTGGACAATATCTAGGCCAAGTTTGATGTTTGGTAATATGGGGACAAAATCTAGGTCATGGGGTCTTATCTTACAAAAACCGTGTTAACATACTAGAGGCCATAGTTTTGGTCCAATAATTATGATACTTGACCAGGATGTTTTTCTTGATGATATCTAGGCAAAGTTTGACATTGGGTCATGTGGGGTCAAAATCTTGGTCACGAGGTCCAAATCTTACAAAAATCTTGTAAACACTCAAGTGCCCATATTGTTGATTCAATAATGATGATACTTAAGGAGGAAGTTTGTTAGGGCAATATTTAGGCAAAGTTTAACATTTGGGTCATGTAGGGTCATTATCTAGGTCACCAGGTCAAAGCTTGAAAAACCTTGTTGTTACATGTTCCATGTCAGGTTCAGGTGAGCAATCTAGGGCCAACATGGCCCTCTTGTTTTCAGTTACACTGCTCCTTACTTATCTTGCATGTATGTGGGATACAGGGTCAGTAAATCAATATTGGGCTAGAGCTAATCTCAAGCCCTTCTCACATCATCCAAGATCAGTTAGAAGCAGTGTAACAAATTGAGCCACATTCTGTGAAAACTGAGCTTAATGCATGTGCATAAAGTGTTATCCCAGATTAGCCTGTGCAGTCTGCACAGGCTAATCAGGGACAACACTTTCCGGCTACTTTTGATTTTCGTTTGGTAGAGATTTTCTTTAAACGAAAAAATCCATAAAACCGGAAAGTGTTGTCCCTTATTAGCCTGTGCAGACTGCAGAGGCTTATCTGGGATAACACTTTACGCACATGCATTAAGCCCTGTTTTCCCAAAGCGTCGCTTATATTGCATATTTAACCTTCTTCCAGAGCCCTGTATACAAGATCAAGTGGTCGCCCTTTGCCCCAGACGTGTTTTTGAGCTGCAGTGCGGACTGGAGTATCAGATTGTGGCACCAGGACAAAGTCCGGCCCATTCTCAACTTCTTCTCATCTACTGTATGTTCTTTTTTGTATTTTATTCATCTTTATGACTTACTGTTTGTGTGCATCAGATTAAACCTTATCATTTGTGAATACCCACACTTTTTGTTGCTTATGCAAGGCCTTATTTAATTATATCATGTTGTTTTTATGAATTTACAATTAATATTTGAGAGTTTGTAGAGATATGTTTTTCCATTTATACTTTTCATGTCAAGTTCCATTAAAATAATGCTTGTTAGTTTTAACAGAAAAATTACTACCAACAATGTGTAGTAATTAGATGCCTGCTAAATAATTGACCTTAAGTATCAGGTAATGCTGGAATTGTCCATTGAACGCATTCTGGGAAAACTGTGTAAAGTGTTGTCCCAGATTAGCCTGTGTGGCTCCAATAAGCCCTGAACATTGCCGTCTGATCATGGTGGGATTGTATTCCATGAACCACTGATCATGGTGGGATTGTATTCCATGAACCACTGATCATGGTGGGATTGTATTCCATGAACCATCCTGTCTGATCATGGTGGGATTGTATTCCATGAACCATCCTGTCTGATCATGGTGGGATTGTATTCCATGAACCATCCTGTCTGATCATGGTGGGATTGTATTCCATGAACCATCCTGTCTGATCATGGTGGGATTGTATTCCATGAACCATCCTGTCTGATCATGGTGGGATTGTATTCCATGAACCATCCTGTCTGATCATGGTGGGATTGTATTCCATGAACCATCCTGTCTGATCATGGTGGGATTGTATTCCATGAACCATCCTGTCTGATCATGGTGGGATTGTATTCCATGAACCATCCTGTCTGATCATGGTGGGATTGTATTCCATGAACCATCCTGTCTGATCATGGTGGGATTGTATTCCATGAACCATCCTGTCTGATCATGGTGGGATTGTATTCCATGAACCATCCTGTCTGATCATGGTGGGATTGTATTCCATGAACCATCCTGTCTGATCATGGTGGGATTGTATTCCATGAACCATCCTGTCTGATCATGGTGGGATTGTATTCCATGAACCATCCTGTCTGATCATGGTGGGATTGTATTCCATGAACCATCCTGTCTGATCATGGTGGGATTGTATTCCATGAACCATCCTGTCTGATCATGGTGGGATTGTATTCCATGAACCATCCTGTCTGATCATGGTGGGATTGTATTCCATGAACCATCCTGTCTGATCATGGTGGGATTGTATTCCATGAACCATCCTGTCTGATCATGGTGGGATTGTATTCCATGAACCATCCTGTCTGATCATGGTGGGATTGTATTCCATGAACCATCCTGTCTGATCATGGTGGGATTGTATTCCATGAACCATCCTGTCTGATCATGGTGGGATTGTATTCCATGAACCATCCTGTCTGATCATGGTGGGATTGTATTCCATGAACCATCCTGTCTGATCATGGTGGGATTGTATTCCATGAACCATCCTGTCTGATCATGGTGGGATTGTATTCCATGAACCATCCTGTCTGATCATGGTGGGATTGTATTCCATGAACCATCCTGTCTGATCATGGTGGGATTGTATTCCATGAACCATCCTGTCTGATCATGGTGGGATTGTATTCCATGAACCATCCTGTCTGATCATGGTGGGATTGTATTCCATGAACCATCCTGTCTGATCATGGTGGGATTGTATTCCATGAACCATCCTGTCTGATCATGGTGGGATTGTATTCCATGAACCATCCTGTCTGATCATGGTGGGATTGTATTCCATGAACCATCCTGTCTGATCATGGTGGGATTGTATTCCATGAACCATCCTGTCTGATCATGGTGGGATTGTATTCCATGAACCATCCTGTCTGATCATGGTGGGATTGTATTCCATGAACCATCCTGTCTGATCATGGTGGGATTGTATTCCATGAACCATCCTGTCTGATCATGGTGGGATTGTATTCCATGAACCATCCTGTCTGATCATGGTGGGATTGTATTCCATGAACCATCCTGNATATATAGGATTTATATGGCCCCACTGAGTGTCTAGCATTAAGTATTGCACTTGTCTGTGTCTGTCTGTACATATGTTCAAAAGCATGTGTTCCTTTTCCCTTGTTTCTTCATTCTTCATTAACTGCTGTGTGGACCTTGCTCAAGCTTTCACAGTTGAATGATCTTAATGTGCAGATGATTGTAAAGAATACAATTTTGCCTGCAATAAGTTCTGATAGACTTACAATCTAATATATAGTCACACAATTTTGTTTTCTACTTCTTTAAAATTACTAAAAAACACTTAGTATTGACATTGCATCTCTTTGTTGACATTTCAGTGTCTGTTGGTGGGAGACAGTGAGGGTCAGGTGACGGTACTACAGCTGCGCTCCATGGCCCCTCCACCCAGCCGCGACAAACAGGTACACCAATATTCTGTTGTGTACATGTTGAGCAGTCTTTTATTTCGTTAAGCCTTATGCTTTTGACTAAGTTTAGTCTAAATAAATTATGGTAAGCTACCAAGTTTGCACAATTGTACTAAAACAAGATAAGTCTCGTGCATGTTTGTAAAGTGGCTGCCCAGATTAGCCTGTGCAGTCTGCACAGGCAATTCAGGGAAAACACTTTCCATAAAAACTGGATCTTAGCTAAGAAGAGACTTGCTATAAAATAAAAATACCATTAAAACGGAAAGTTTCGTCCCTGATTAGCCTTTGCAAACTGCACAGGCTTATCTGGGACAATACTGAACGCACATGCATTAAACCCCGTTTTCTCAGAGCTAGGCTCATACATTCAATAAAGTCAATGCGTTCAATCCTTGATATGTTTTCCTCAGATGGACTCTCTGCTGAAGATAATCAACACCAGTCTATCCAGCCAGCTACAGAACCAGTCTGCATCAGAGCCCACTCAACCTGAGCGAGAGGAAACACACCTGGAAGATGACCTGCCACCCGATAACAACTAAAACGAAAACTCTTAACCTGTTACCACTCAGATGTGCATTTTGATTTGTTTGAAGTCCGTTAGAAAATAAGATTAAATTACAGACATTTCTTACTAAATTCAGTTATTAAAGGCTGTATTATGAACAACCCCAAGATATCGATGAGCAGCAAACAGCATAAATCCTGAACAGCCTGCGAGTCACTCGCAGGCTGTTCTGCTTTTATGCTGTTTGCATATAGCCATTGTCACCTTGCTTCTGAGCTGGATAGGGTTAAAAAACTCAAAAATAAACATTTGAATATTTCATTTGAATTTTAAGCTCACCTGAGCCCAACACACTAAGTGGACTTGGACCTATTCAAATGGGCAATTAAATCAATACTGCCAAGGCTTGTGCTGGGGGCTTCTGTGGTAAACGCAGCATATTGGTTTCAAATGGGCTTTATAAGTTCTCACCCAATTTCCAGACAGGTATATATGACGTTATTAGTGCCTTATTGTTAAGGATTCAAAATCACATTTAAACTACTTTACATATAACATAGGCTTTACAATGAAGACTCCAGGATGTCATACAAGTACACAAATACGCTTTTAAGTATGTAAAACTAAAAAAAAAATGAGTGATAAAAACCAGCTGCTTATAATAGTGTGTTTAAGTAAAAAATATATGAAAAGCCAGCAATTGAGAGATGACAGTAATTGTGTTCTATTCAATATATTTTGCCCATAATGTAAACAATATATAACACTTGGTGACTTCATTTTTATTTTTGATTGGAGATTGTTTTGGTGTTGATGGATATTCTATCAGTAACATGCTATTTTTTCCTCCCAATGTGAGATCTATTATTTAAAGTACATTCTCTTGCATTGAGAGACTTTTTACCTATGACTTTTAGGTATCATCGATCCGTCCAAAGTTTGCGCTTTTTATGTATATTATTTTATGCAAATTGACTTTGAAGTATGTATGCGATGTTATATTATTGTTTATAGATCTTTTTGTATTAAATCTGTGATGCCACTTAACAAAAAATAAATAAACATTAAAAAGTGGGTGTGTTTGTTCTTGAGCTAAGTTATACTTTACAAAATATTTGTGAAATAACTTTTAACTTTTACAACTAACTAAACACACACTCGGGCAAAGACATGACTAGGCTATTAAAACTTGCATTGCTCATGCATTGTCTGGGGATGTTAGGTGTAATAAAAACGAATCGATTTTATAGGCCAGAATCAGAAGCAACACCAACAATAGAATGTTGTTCTAATTTTTGACCCTGGTGACAAATTCCATGCATGTTCGTAAAACATATGACAACATACATACATGAAACTCTAGAGACATTTATTTAATGGAAGTTTTTCCAGTTGTCAATACCGTACCGGATAATAGACGCAACACGGGCAATACACTTAAACATTTGTTAAAACTGGGTTAACCTTCTTGGAGCGGTCAATGCAAAGCAGTGGCCTTGACCCGGTTGAAAGCTAACAGTCTCACAACTTAGCACAGAATTCATCACAACATGCACAAGTGTAAATAAACATTAATCAGCATTAAAAAAGAACTCATTTGGTAAAGGAACCATGCAGTTTTCTTTAAAAAAATCTTTTCTGTGAAATAACAGGATGATAGGCCTTATAGGGAACCAAAATACATTTTGTTTCATTAGCATATTAGGAATGTAATGTAGGTCGTTTTTTTGTAAAACGTAAACTTAATAAAAAAAGAAAGCCTTGCTAATCACAGACATAAATTTCCCTTCTTGGCTTTAGTTTATTCAATGCAAGTATCATACGAAAAACAACATTCTATTCTTGTTTAACTAGTGAAACATCTGTGTAGACTAAACTAACTATGAATATAGAAAACTATTAAAGTGCATAATTTATGCTATAGTAGTCGAAGTTTTCAGGAAAATGTTTTCAAGCCATACAAACCTTTTCCAGGCCAGAATAACCCTAGAAATCCCCCTGGACCTCCTAGTTTTGGGAAAACTGGGCTTAATGCGTGTGCGTAAAGTGTCGTCCCAGATTTAACTGTGCAGTCCGCATGCACTAATCAGGGACAACAATCTCAGCATGAACTGAATTTTCACTAAGACAATACTTCTTTTAAACGAAAAATACCATTAAAGCTTTAAGTTTTGTCCCAGATAGGCGAGTCTGGGACAACACTACGCACATGCATTAGGCCCAGTTTTCCCAGAACGAGGCTCCTAAGTATCCCATGTTCTCCGTCAGGCTCTCCAACAGACTGCCGAGCATCATAGTCAGCTGCAGTAGTAGGAGGACGATGGTAATATCAGTAACCATTTTTCATTCAACGGGTTCTGGCAGAAAACACAAATTCGTAGATTTGAACTGTTTAGAGAAGTTATTGCAAATAGGATTTTAAAAAACTTATCGTAATTTTTAGTAAATTATTTCATGAATTAAACTACATTTCGTTTTGTTTACATTTACTTGAAAATTTTAAGATTATTTATCTTTAAAAGCTTTTATAAAAAATGTTTAGCTTGAATCAGTATTCTATATTCGAATAAGGAACTAGGAAAAAGGAACCATTGTTAATAATTGTATTTGACCAGAAAGCAAACAAAAGGTTAAACAAAATAGGTTTCCACTAACGACAGGGCAGATAGGTCGGCCAACTATGTTTTCTTTAAATTGTGTATGCTGAACGAGTTATTGCACACTTGAATACGGAAATACAATTGAAAGTAGAACAAAATACCAAAATCTCAACAAACAATACCGCTCCCTCAAAAAACTAATGGTAAGTACCAACAGAAAATTAAGGTCGTTTATTTTAGTGGACACGCACAATTTTGTTTTACGCCTTATGGTATATTGTTTTAGACATTCACGATACCATGGCACCGACAATTCAAGCAGTATGGGAAGTAAATTCGTTTGTATGTATGCAACTTTAAGATAGATTTATTGTTAATTTGATAGATTCTTTATTTCCTCGAAAGCATGGGGAGCATGACATATTTACAACAGCTATGAAGACAAGTGAAACGGGTATACATGTAGGTACTTGTGTCAAGCATACATTAAGGCATATACTAAACAAACATTATACATTCGAAGTAATGTTCATATCAAAATCACGGTATAGAAATGTTATCATGCTAATACAAGTATTAGAAGGAGCGTATCATGGAATACGTACTGTTATTACACGAAAGTAATTGCGTGTATATTGTATTTATATTTAAAATGTTACATCGTTTATCAAAAATCTGCCCTTAAATTAGATTTAATGCAACATGACAGCGAATTTTAAAAAAATTAAGCAGATAAAAATACTTAGTGCTGAACTGAGACGCACCCGTGCTTTAACAACCTTAGACATGTACGTCATATATATGGTTCCTGCGTGTCCAGCGGGCATGGATTCTGTTGAACATGTATTTTGCATCAAGATTTTTTTGGTAAATACATCATGTGTTTTTTTTTACCAATGGAAAACTACAATAAGCTATGCAAATGAAACAACTTGGAAGTGTAAGTGCAATATCAAAATTTAAACTTCTTTTATCAGGGAATGTAAAACATGTTTAATGGGTGATTGCTAAAAAAAATATCAATGAAAATTTGGTTTTAAAAGCGGTCACCATTGACAGTTTTGAGAAAAAGAAAACGGCACAAACTGGAATTTCTTAAGGTATTGTTTTCGAATAAGAACAAAAGGTACAGATAATCTTTAGTTAAATGTTATTTTAAAATTAAGATAAATGAACTAAATTGCATTTGTTCAATAAGAATTCAGAGCTGTTCATGTTAATATTCTTTTGCAGGGACTTGTTCACAGATTTATGTAGTTTTTTAAAATAACATTAAATCTTTTCAATATCGAACTGAAACCCTTAGCGGCAAAATTCAACATGCTAGCACTAGATCACTCAGGCTGTCGACATGTCGGTGCAAGTAAAACTCTATAATTATAATATATGTGTGTGTCTCAAATGTCTTGATTAAAAGATTTACCCTCGTGTTATACTATTTTAGTGCTTTCGATTGATTGTTATAAAGAAAGCAATCGATAATTAACACATTTTTATAAGTCGTGAATCTTATTTCGCTTTTTTAATAGACTGTAAACTTTTTTATTTTCTTAAAAAAGCTTTTTACCAAACTATTAAACAATCCATTCAATAATTGCTTAATACATTAATTTTACTTTTGTAAAATGTTGATACAAATTAAGTTGAGGATTGCAATAAATCAGAGAATCTTACCAATACAGATTTATTATGGTTTGGAAAAAGTATTGGTAAGATATTCGAGCCAGTGTAGCCTTATGTACTCTTTATTTCCACTTTTCAGTGATTTAACATTCATGTAATATAAATATATATAATTCAAATATACATTCATATATAGAAACGTAAGGTCATATACTATTTACATAAACATTATATAAATCTGAATAGTATGTATAGTAAGATTCATTAAATGTTTATTTTGAACACAATATAGTTACTTTGACAAAACACACATAAAACAAAATAAAAGTACAAATACGTCTGGTTGTCTCATCATCGAAGGCGTTGGCCGCTGATAGCAGTAATTTCATTATATCATGCGGATTAATGTCGGGAAGGATGTTACACTCACGTAGTAATGAAAGTCTATATGCTCACAGTTTTTGACAGGAGGCGACGGCATGTATGTTGCTGTCTAAGACTATTAGACCACAGTGTCTGTAATGATGTCCGAGAGTTTGTTCCCATGTGTTTACTAGGACACGCACTGCTGCCGAGGATTTCGTTGTTTCACGAGGTGTCCTTGCCGCTTTCCAGATGCGAGCAGCTCTGATGTGAGGGTGAACGAAACTAAATCGCGCAAATTCTGGATCCCCTGTGACGCGTACTGTCCATTGGTCCGTGTGGTATTGGCGGATATCATTGTTTGATATGCGTGTCCACGTCAGTTTTGGAGGAATCATAGTGGATTCACAATAAACTGTATACCAGTTAGCAAGGTAATGCTTTTCCATTAGAGCATATATTTCTGGTATACCCTTTCTGTGACGATTTGCCTCTGATATTAAATATAGCTAGTCTGTACTCGAATAGTTGTTTTGTGAGGTATTTAGTATTCATACAGCAAAGTTTATAAAAGAACATCAGTTTTCTGAAGTCGATTTTAGCAATTATTGGTAGCAAACCGATAAGACTTGAGCGACATATCAGTTCTTGTGCGAGTTGGCAGATTTTGACACACTTTTGCTGCTTATCTGTGGGGATGGACACATTTTCCACGAGATGGGCCATTTTCAACGGATTAATGTCGTATGTGGTTTCCTTAATTGTAATAAGGGAACACACCGATGAACGACCCTTTCGTATTCGTTCGCCATCTGTGTGTGACGACTTGAGCGGCCTGTGAAGCACGATTCCCACGTGTTTTGCTGATTCTGAGGTGAGCAGTACTTTGTCGTGGATTTTTACTGTAGTCTGAGGCAACACTCTGCTTTTTCCGCAAACCATATAAATGCATCTGTCTTCATCGAGTCTATATCCCCACGTGTTAGCATATCTCGTTACGATATTGAGTTGGCGCTGTAATGATCGAGCACTGTATGCAACTAGCGTGAGGTCTTCTGTTCGGTGGTTCCATGCCCGGATGATTCCAGATCACAAAAAAGCTTGTCTATACATAGGAGGTACAGCCAGGTTGACAGTACTCCCCCTTGTCTGACTCCCTGTCGAACAGGAAACGGCATGGATAGTACCCCGTTAACTCATACTGCGCTTTTCATATCTGTGTAGCAATGTATTAACGTCCGCAGCGTAGTTCCTTTTATTCCACATTATCTCAGTTTTATGAATAACGCATTGTGAAGGACGTTGTCAAATGCACCGGAAGTGTCCAGCAGTGCCACGAGCGAGGAGAAGTCATATTCCATATTGGAGTATATACATTCCTGTAGGTTGAATGACACGGTAGGTAATAGAGCCAAGTTCTTTTTGGTAGGTATTCTGTTAGGGGTTAGGACATGTTGTTTGATTGTCGATGCACCATTTGCTTATCCTTGAGTGGAAAAGTTTTTCCAAGAGTTTGTATAAAACCTGAAGTAGTGTGATTGGGCGATAGCTGCTGCATTTAGTTTTCCTTGTGAATAGGGATAATTATTCCCATCTTGCATCCGGACGGAACATACGTTGCTTCTAAAATCAGAGTGAGCAGTGTTTTAATATTATAGAGCAGACACTCCCGCCATGTATAAGGAGCTCGTTTACCTTTTTTTGTCATTTCCATGTGTTTTTTTCGCTTTAAGCGTTTTTTACGATTTTCCGCGATTTAATTTATTGATACGCATTTGGCTATGTGCTTATCTTTGGAGAAGTCGTTTGATTTCAAAAACATTTATACTTTATTGTCGACTTCAGCATGCATATTAGTAATATGCATATTTGCGTAATTCGGAGTGAACACGTCTGCATAAATATGAACTGAATGTGTCTGTAATGTCATTTGGGTTCCGCAGGGTACCACTGTCGCTTTCTATTTCATTTATAGTCTCTTTTGTTTTGTTTTGTTGTAAGCGAACCATTCTCCAGAAAGTACGCATGTCCATGCTATCGGCAGCCGCGTTTAGTTCAATGTAAATCAATTCATTCGTATAGGGATGGCTTTCTTTTGATTCTTTATTTTGTTTAAAGTACGGATTGTGTATGCCCGGTAACTTTCCATGTGCAATCCAACATGATCTCGCTCATCGTTGTTCATTGTGAGCTTCCTTTACAGAGCTATTCCATTACGGTTTAGCGTTTGTGTTGAATTTGCTTTTTGGCAAAGCTTGAGATGCGCTTTTGATACATTTGCCTACATGCTCGTACAGATTTTCAATGTCTGTCGCATGTGGCTGTTGATGGCATGTAGTGATGCACGAACGATATGCTTTTAATAGTTATTCATACTTATTTAAATTCAAACGGGTACATTTGTTCCATGCAATTATGTCATCACTTTTAACGTCAAATTTTGTGACAGTTGTTTTCAGCACAGTTTAAATGTGGATGTGGTCCGACACTGAGCAACAGTCACCGGTTACAATATGATTATAGCTTATGATATCGGTTTGCCAATCGCCAATTATCACATAGTCTGCGTTGTCTGCGTTGGTTTGAATGTAAAGTCGCGTTTGCTCATTGTTTTTAAAGCCGTTAATTTGTTTTCGATCAGGAATTGTCGCTATCGTCTGGAACGTTGATCAGTATTTATCGGATTATCACTCGTGATATCGGCATTTATGTCATCGCAGATAAGAATGATACCTTCGTTGGAAAACCGGTTTACTAATCCTTGCAAACAATCAATGTATTCAATATACTCGTCCATTTCGTAATTCACAGGCGGCATATATACTGCAGACACAAAGATTGGTAATGATTTTTCAGTACATATTTTGACTCCGCATATATTTTTATGTTCCGTTAAGCTGATGGTGTTGGTGGAGAAAGACAATGTCTTTTTAAATAATATTCCGACTCCCCCTTTACCGCATTTAGATAGCGTGGGTCATTTCCGTTTCGCAGATGGAGTGTTTAGCATGTATTGTTTCAAAGAAGCGTTATTTTTTTTCATCAGCTTGTGTTCATTCACGATAGCAATATCTACGCTGTGTTTATCAAGGAGGTGGCTGAGGCTGCCTGCCGACGACATGATGCCGCGGACATTCCATGTGAGAACATTGCACGAATAAGATGTCGATTGTATTACAGTCATTGTTTGGGTATCGGTGGAGGCAATTGAATGTGTGCATCAGATGCACTATTCTGCATTTCAGTTTCCGTATGGAGTAGAGCGTCCCATTTTTGTTCTGTGTACCAACGTCTACAATACTTGTTTTTCGGCCAGAAGACTTTTTTCTCTATACGTTGCCAATCGTTCTGCAAAAATAATATTTAAGCAGCTAAAGTTCCGCGATAAGTGTTTATTTATTGGATTTTCTCGGGTTCGACTCCTTTTTCAATCAGAAATGTTGAGGCCGGCATAGTTAGTGTTTTCTGAGATGCCACCACTGTAGTAACGGCGTGCGCGGCTTGGGCGAACACTTTGGAATATCGGTGTTTCCAGATTTTCTTTATGGGCTTCAAGTGTGTATGCATATGGTATTGCGAGTGGAAATTATTCGAAACTTTTGGTTTTGGCACATTTTTCATTTGATAAGTTAAGACGTTTTCAGTTGTTGTATCTTGTACACATGCTGTGGTGTCTTGGTTATATTGTCTAGCAACAAAAGGGGGACAACCAGTGGGTACTGTGTGAATTATGTCACTTTGTACATACAATCAGGATATAACACCGAAAACAGGATCTGCCTATAAACAGTATTTTAAAGATATATATATCTCCCTCAATATCGTTAAACAACTAGCGTGTTGTTACATGAACATGTATACTAAAACATCCTTTCGAGGGTATAATATGAAATATGAAAGGGCTCAAGTAAGGTTTATTTCTGCAGATATGCTGTTAAAATTGTAATTGGCGCCATAGCAATATTTTCCTAATTGAGAAAACGCATTATTAAAAATTAATGCGTTTTAAGTAAGAATAACTTCAATTCGTAAACACTATAACGATTTTTTTGCATATTGCAGCTAAACGCACTGTGAACAAAAATCTGCAAAGACATATGTTTTAGACGATAGTAAATAGTGTAAGAAGTTTTAAGAAGATACAAAATGAGCGTTGTTAAGTAATATCTTAAAAAAGATTTACGCTCGATTGGTCATTGTCGGCTCGGGTACTTCTTACATGTACCCCGGGTACAATTAAGTATACTTACTTGTACCCCGGGTATCGTAAATATACTTAAATGTACCCGTCCGATATTAGACTGTACCATAGTTGTATTCCCGCCCAAAATCCGTTGTCTTAAAATGCGTTACCGATTAACGTTCAACTTCTATTTAACAAAAAAACTGCATCAACATGCTAATGAGAATAAGTTTCGATAATATAGTGGCCATTAAACAGAAAATTGACATAAATATGATTTTTTTTTCAATAGCCGACAGCGACCGATTAAGCGTTAAAATTCCCGGGTACGTTTTAGTATTTTACCGTACCCGCGGTACAAGTTAGTATACTTAATTGTACCCGGGGTACATGTTAGTAGTACCCGAGCCGACAATGACCAAACGAGCGCAATTTACTGGCAGGCAAGATGTCAGGTTCATTGGGGAAAAAGGTGTGATCTTCTATTGTTATATATGATCAATCAGATGCTTTCATGCTTTCTTTGTTTTATACCTTTACAGTTTACCGAGTTCGCTCAATGATTTTATGTTTTGAATCTCTGACAAATTAAAAACAAGAGATGTGTTTGTCAGAAACACAATGCTTCCTAATACGCCGCTTTGATTTTTTAAACCTTTGACCTTGAAGGATGACCTTGACCTTTCACCACTCAAAATATGCGGCTCCATGAGATACACATGACTGAATGTTAACTATGAATTTGCTATCTTCAATATTGCAAAAGTTATGACAAAACTTTAATATTGATTAAAGTTTTGGACAGACAGACAGAATGACAGACAGACAGACATGCTAAAAAAACAAAATACCCCCTTATTTTAAAAGGGGGCATAACAATCATCATTCAGATAATCTGTGAACACGTCCCTTTAAAACACCCTCAACATAATGGTTTGTACCAAAAGAGCGTTGTTTGAACATATTGATTGTCAATCCACACAGAAAGTATTACAAATCTTAAGCAATTTCGCACAAACTTTGTTCGACGATGTTCAGTTCTTAATGGCGCATCTATTTCGATACTCAATCTGATTCAAATTCCCAAATATAGGATTAATGTGTCGGCATAAACTGTTTGGTAAACATCATTGGATATTGCAGTACGGGTTTAAGCGAGGAAGTTAGTTTGATTAATGGTTAGGCATTTTTTATTCCGGTTGGTACGAGGTTGCAAAGGGAATATTCTTTGCATTTTTTCTCGCCGTTTTGCTATATATTTTAGGCAGAATTGCATGTCTTTAAGTAGAGTTCATTCCCCCAGAGTTTTGCATTGACGTTCATAATACTTATTTGGTAGTAACCTTATACAATACTACCTTCAATTCATGCTTCTTTCACTATATCAACATATTTGTGAACCATAGCGTTGTTTAAATTTGTTAACAGTTCCATCCCAAATCTATAGTAAATAACGCAAATAACACAGTTTATTCGACCAGAATCTGTACTGTAATTTGCTTAACATTGTTATATAAAGTGCATTTTGGTGAATTACTTTGTACCAAACTGATTTCATATATACATTTGAGTTAAAAGCATGTGATAAACTGTACGGTTAAACAATGGGTGTCAATGAGTACATGTACAGCCACATATAACACGGGTGAATTATTAAGCTGTACCATTTGCACATGCCCAGTGAAGGGCTGTTCTGTTATTCCATTCTCCATCTTGCATGTTGACGTCAAACTTGCCGCTCCTCAAATACTCTTCGAAGGAATCGAAATCGCCCGTGGAGGCGGCTTCGTGATTCTCCAGACCTTTTGACATTTTTATGATGCCGTCATCAGATGGATTTGAGTTCACATCACCAGTTTACTAATTGTGCCTTCCCTTAGTTAGCCGTATTAGAGTGTGTGCAATCAGATGATTGCGAAAATTGATACTGATTTGTTTTCTATAGACATGTACATTGTACACATTGTCTTTAATATTATCTCAACATTTCATGTGTTCATGCGCTTAATCTATGACATATGGAATACACAAATCTGCCATGTCTGCACAAAAAGGGAGTCCGTATATAGCTGCAGGATACAATATGTGGCACAAAGTTTATCTCTGCGGAAAAGTGCAATTGTTACGCAAGGACCTAATTGAGTGTAAAAAGCTTTCAGTGTCATTTCTAGAAAACGGATGTACCAGCTATTTATCTTGTACTTTACAACACAGGTCTTAAATCTTCGGATGATTGGGGGAAGAAAGACATAAAATGGTAAGCGTGTTTTACGTGATTTATGTGAAACGGAAATGGTTTTTTATTTCGCGATAAACAGAAATGACCCTTTCCCTTTCTGGCAGAACCAATGATATTAAAACATGCACACAAGAGAACAGTTATTTAACAGGTTTTGTATTACATTTTGTTCAGAGGGAGGGGGTGAGGTATTATGTTGCTGTTCAATTCTACGATTGGGATTATGGTCACATCAATGGCAAATGATATATTTACTGAAACAGATATCACACTATGGCCATCTGATTAAAGTTCGTCAACTTCAATTATCTCATACTCATTTACCATGCTACGTAAAATTCACGGAAGATCGAGAATAATCAATCGCATAAACACTTCTGAAAGTATATATCCCAATATTTGACTCCTTACCGATGCGTCCATTTATACTAAAGAAGTTATTAATTTTCAAATTTATTGTACGTTTCGTTCCGTTTTATTAACTCTATTACATTGTGAGTTACGCTTGAGAGGAATGCCTAGTTGGTTTAATATTTGTTATTGGTTACACGCGTGACATTGTCTTCGTCTATTTGGAAATGTTTTGATAAACATTTATCGACGTCGGTGAAATCGGTTAAATTTGAAGTATAATTGTGAAAATCGTTAGTTACAAAAATTGTCGAATCATGTGCTTGTTTTAGTGATTTCATTTTCTATTTAAGGAAGTTGATCATCGTTGTTAAATCGTTATTGTTTTGCGGGTATATTTACATTAACTATACTCAAATTGACTTATCCGTTAATTATATTAAAACAAAATCTATACTCGCACTTAGAATGTAGTTTTGTGACATTAAACGTACTCATAATACCATTAAACAAAATCAGAAAGCCGCACGCTTTTTGCTGATAAGTTATAGTCTTGGCTTAGATAAAATGGTGTAATATAGGATGTTAAGTATGCCAATTAGACTTTGTATAAAAACAACAGACATTTTTTGATTTAACTTTGTTACATACCAGTGTTTAGAAGACGTATTTGAACGCCCATAATTATACAAATCTGTATTTGTAGGTACAGAAGGAAGCTTATTGTGCACTGAGTCGCTGTAACAATATGAGGACAGAAGAGATGGTTGTGGTACGTGTTCACAGTAAGTCTTTAACACTGAAAATGGCAAAATAACACATTTAATACAAGATGCATTGTTCCCGGTGTGCCCCATAAACAATAGTGATGAAGGAGTGGCCTCCACAGTGTCGTTGTCGTTCACCGGGTTGGAGGAGTTATTCATTTGCGTTATCCTAAGACATTGCTGGGTGGACCTGCCTCATATACCCGAGCTGATTGGAAGACAAACAAGNGGTTGACATCGTGCTTCGCGATTTGGATGTTGCGTGAGCCTTTTCTTTGGACCGACGTGGCGTTCAGTTCAGTATTCCTATTCTCGGAATCGCTATGTCCGATGTGTCGTATGAAGTTGATTGTACCAGTAAGGGTGCTCCCTTAGATAATGTAAACATATTTTTTTTAGTATTTCTTTTCCACCAACCCACCTTGTGATGATGTGTCATAATAAAAACACAATGGCTATAATATTTCCCAATTACAAGTAAATCATTATTAAGAACTTGCTCAACGTGTTTTAGAGTTCAAAAATACACTTTTTCATAAATTTGTATCGATTGTCTGATCAAATACATATCTTACACCTTACTTGTTTATGTAAATTCATGTGTTTACTAATTGGGTCATGTGACATACTCTTGTGATTTTAGTCAATGCTTTTTTCCTTTAGCATCATATTTAGTATGTACATAGGGTGAACACATTGGAAGAATACTGCAGTAAGGTAAGTTTACTTTTCAACACAATAATTGTTTAAAGCCACAAATCAACGAATATTTCGAAAAATAGTTCGTAATAATAAAGATAACCCATACAAAGTTTAGATTACGTATTTCATCAAAATGTCCAACATATGACCGGTATGCACGTTTTCAAGTTTTAAATACTTACATAATAAAACTTATTGTAAATTGTTCAGCGTGTTGTGGCTAAACTATCATCAAGTATTCTTGAAATAGTGTTGCACATTTAAAACCAATTATTTTAGTTAATTTTACGATATGTAAGATACATATATTAACCTGAAAAGTAAATCAACTTAAGTATGTGATCTTCACAGTAAATCAACTGCATGGTAAATTGTCATTATGTTTATGTTTAGCGGTATATTTAGCATGATGAATTATAACACCAACCTCCACCATTAATCGCCATGCGGCCATCATCTCTGTCACAGCAATGCTGCTAGAAACGCTCTAAAAGCTTGCGAGAACGAGGTTAGCGAAATAATAATAATAATAATAATCGTGGACTGAAGTAAAAGAAATTTGCATTAATATTTACCAAGTTTTGTGAGTGAACCTTTACTATTGGATATATGCAAAATCAAATAAAAACAAATGTGCTGATTTTTTTTTGCAATAACACTTATGTGTCTCACAACGGCTTTTAGACATGTTTTACAAACGATAATTATTTATATTGCATAACGATGTCTTACAACGCAAACTTATGAACTATGCTTTATATTTTATACTGGTATCTAGTTGATGATATGTATCAACAGTAGCATTCATTTGCTTCTGGTCAATGCTTGCAACTATTACTGCAAACAAAGTAATGCTATAAACATTTAGAGCATTTGTTTCATATATGTTTGAATGGGATTGCCTACTTCTGTATTACCTTAATGCATTTGTTAGATATGTTCGCAGTAGTTTTCAATGAAACAGGTCTAGTTGGTCTCATATAAAACTGTTGCAGCTACAACATTAAAAGACAAACTTTGAAATGCATATTTCATCGAGTTCTCCTCATATTGTTTAGCATATACAAATTATTTTTCTTTCTTCTAAAATAATTTATATGAAACAGATTTATCAAGCTGAATAGACAATACAATAACAATTAAGCGAACTTCCGTTTAATATATTTGCGTAATTAGTCCCTCAAACAATTATGATATACTGTTCTTCATTGTACGGAGCTTTTGAACGCCCGACAGGATATTTAACATACCACATCAGTGCGTATAGAAATAAAGACAGATGCGACACCGTTGACTGACAAATTGATTTGAATTGTACAGACCGATAAGCAATGTAACACTCGAAAACTTGTACGTGTATATTTATTCCGCCATGTTATTTGTTTTCAGCATCAATTTAATAATTGTTGTCATATTTATCGGCTTTTTAAAATATTGATTTGAAAACTCATTCACACTATTTCGGTGAACGCCATGCAATACATTTTTTGAGTAAGCATAATAAAAAGAGCACACACACGAATGTGTAAAATGTTAAGTTAAATAAACACGTGATCTCGTTATGCTATGTCGCTACCATAAATAAAGTCTTTACAACAGCACACATTTTGAGGCTTTAGAAATATCATTGAGCTGTTAATGAAGAGACCTTGCAAGTGCGGCTAGTGCTCTTCGTATTTGTTTCGAACAGTGTTGATGTCGATGTTTAATATGCAAAACTTATTTTGTGTTAATTTAGAGTGTGACTATTTTTAAGTGCAAGCCCATTGCCACTATAGCGTTGTGTAAACGAGCCCAACTAATCGAATGTGGTGAAAAGGTGTGTAATTACTATACTTTCTAATTGGTACAATAGGTGGACGCACAGTGGCTATTACGTTCTTCAATCATGCTTGACTTTTCTAAAGATCGCTATCAGAATACTAAACGTAACCTGTCCCAACTTGTCTTATTATCTCTGAGTGTTGACTGCTTGACCCTTTGAATGATAGGATACAACTCATTCTGTTCCAGCTCGAGGCTGTTACGGTCAAAACTTAAATTTTGTACACATATAACGCTACTGATTTCATATAACATTTTATTCTTGATTGCACATCTGTGAGGAGAATGTATTTCATTCGAATTCTGGCAATATTCATTTTGACAGGTAAAGTTCCATTCCATTGAATGACGTTTATTAATTTAAACAAACACAAGTAATAACTTTTATTTCTAAGACAGTAAATATTAAAAAAATTAATCAATATCACAAAATATAATATAATTATCTCTGTTGATGAAATTGCAGTCTTATTCAATAGTCATAGAGCTTACATCCCGCATGCACATTGTATGATAACATTTCAGTGCACGTGTGCAAGTCAGCCATTGTGTCTACCATAGGAAACACGTGCTACGACTCGCACCAGAAGTTGTGTCAGAGCGGCCAAGCGCCACAGCAACAAACAGTCAAATACGTTTGTCATAATAATGTCGCATATAGCTGGTATGACTAATATCAGTTATTTTTTTATTTCACCAGATCATTCCACAAAGTCGCTAAATTCACAAAACGGAAAATATTAGCATAGGTCATGTATATTGATCGTTTTTTATATTTCGCCGCCATACAAAGTCTTAGAAACGACAAACATGTACTCGTAATAAATATACACAGTTAATGATGCATGAAATAAGAAGGGTGTTTTTCATTGTTTTTATATTTCAGGTGTGAAATATTTGACCTTATTTGCGCACAACAACTACAGGCAACGCACATCCGAAATACAACGAATCCAGCATGCCGCACAACCCTCCAAATAGTTGATGTACTACAGCCGATCTCGCTCATAACAACACGTGCCCGAACACAAGCCCCAACTAATTTCGAGGCAAGTACACATACTGGTATTTTAATTGTTAAAATGTGTTTAAGCACAGGATTGTTCTTCACTTCAAAGCGTTTAGAATTGAATTATCCTATGATATCTTTTCAAAACACTTATAACCGACACAAACGTTTCAATTAAGGCAACCTTTTTCCACAACATTTTTAGTGCCGACCGTAACCTTGTTTGGGGTTTTTAGGTTGAGCCACATTCGATCATACTTCAATACAATATCAAAATTAACTTTCAAGTAAAAAGAAGGACATGATACAAATAGATTTGGAAAATTTCTGTAATTGAACATCCTTATTTAAGTGGAAAATAACTTAAGTAAACAATTTCGCGAAAAGTTTTGCTTTCCTATGTTTTCGTTTTTTCTTAAAGATATTATTGAAAACAAATATCTTCTGTTTTGGCCACAATGTATATTTTGAATTTATGTTATAGTTGCGTTGTACTTGTCACTAAGACTGTTTGTGAACAGCGACCAAGCAACGCATATAAATTAAATTCTGTTAAACAAATAATATTACACAATCCGTATTTTTTAACCACTCACCGCAAACTCACGACACTATTTATAAACTAAATTGTAATTTGAATGTGATAACTATATCATATACGTTACAAGGTGTATTTCGTCACATCGTTAACACTTATGAATGGCATTCATCCATTCCAGACACACTTCTTCGCTGCAGCACAACACGGGATAGATGACCTCTTGTACGCAGCTAATCGGTCGGGTGCGACGGTGGACGAAATGAAGAAGATATTTACAAACCAGGATCATGCTCAAAAGAGTTATGTTAGGAACACGAAATGCTGGGCCTACCCGCTTGATTTGACCTCCATATCGCCGTGGAACAGTGACAGTGGCGACAGGAAAGCTGGAGTGCTGATTAGCCCTAGGCACGCGCTGTGGGTGCGTCACTACAGCATAGCAATCAACACAACACTCAGGTTTGAATGGCATTATCGTTCTATTACTAGATATAACACACACTATATAAAACGAGTTAAGGATAGCGTACTAGTGTCACACTTTTTAATATGTAGTATTTCATAATCTCATAATTACGGCATTCTGTGTCCTTTTAATAAATGCAAAGCTTTGAACATGCAGTGCACTAATAAATAATCATAAGTTCTATTCAAAAGCATATTCTTACTAATTACATGTTAAGGAGATATTAACACCAATTCATATAAAATGCATTGCCTGCAAAACAATAATAAGGGCAAAATTAATTGTTCTTATTAATCAGATTTTGATAACTATTGCTAAATATCTAGAGTTACGGATATTAATTTCCATTCCAATAAATATAGCGTATATGGTGTCCTTATAAGGACTTATATATCCAAATTAGGGTTTGTAGTTAGTAACTTGGTTATTTTTTCGTAACATATTAAATACAAAATAAGAATCACAAACTTTTTATTAAAAGATATACATATTTTAGAATAAAAAATAATATGAACGCCATGGTAATATCGGACAATTATGTATTTGCTTTTGGTCCTATTTTTCGTATTACATATTTTAAACAAAAGTTCTGAGCCAAAGTTATAAAGTACCATGATTGCAGATTTGTTGATCGCCATAACAACGTCGTAGATCGTAAAATCACTCGAGCACAGGGGGTACCTGTTAATGGATCGCAGTACTTAAGCGGATATGACATGGTTGTTGGCGAACTTGACAGCGATGTGCCTAGTACCATATCTTTCTCAAAGGTCATGTCAAGAAACCTTACCACAATTCAACCTCCATTTCACAAAGTACCAGCGATGGACACAGATTTTGAAGAAAAGGCATTAGTGGCTGATTTGATGTATGAGAATGGAAACATGGTAGGACTGACAGTCCCGGAAACGTCGTCTATTCGGCACCTCCTTTACGAAGATAAAATCGTGGGCGATAGCGGGAGTCCCGTTTTTCTCGTGGTAAACAACGAACTCGTGCTAATGTTCATGTTAACGTACGGAGGTGCTGGGTCGGGGACGTCTGTAACTGCTCACTTTGGTGATATCAACAACATCCTTGCAAACTGGGGTTCCAAGTATCGCCTCAAGGAAATGGACCTCACGGGTTTTGCAGGCACCGGACAAGTTAACATACCCAGTATCATCGGCTAGACGGCCTATTGGGACATCTGTCGATAGCATGTACTGATACTTGTTCATTAGAAATAAATGATCTGTTATAAAGAGTTTTATACTTTTGCTAAACACTTGCTTAATGTTTACGTGGACGAAAGTTTGGAATTATACAATTACGGACGAACGGACGTACGGACCGGAGGTAAACCTATAGTCCCCTCCGTTTACATCGGTAGGGGACTAATTTGCGCGAAATAAAGGTTACTTTCGTTTAATAAAACAAGGATAGTGTATATGTGATAAAAGTCAAGATACAAAAACAATGTTTAAATGACAACGTATGTTGTCTATGATTTCAAACTCAATGCACACATATGTTAATGTTATGTCAGTCCGAATATACAGCAACCGTTGAAACTAAATACGCCAAAAATGGGTAAAATCGCCTTAATGAGCTAAACGTCCGCAATAATCTATTTATAAAAGAAAGGTAATATTTTACATACAAAATAATGGCAAAGAACAATCAGGACTGACATGGTGCCATCCGTTGATATGCGCATGTCGCTATGATAGAGATATGTGTATCAATTTCACTTGAGGGTTAAGGTATTGAGAAGAAGATGGGACATAACATTGCGACTGAAAATAAAGACATATGGGCATAAAGCAATGTGTGTCAAATATAATTGGAAACACGCAACCCAGTATTACGAACGCAGTGATTGGTAATGCTGAGTATAATGAAATAACATTATGTATAGAAACAATGTGCAATTTTGAGAAATAAACAATCCATCTAAAAACAACTGTACTGTTGACAAGAATCATGCGGATCGTTGGTTTTATTATTCAATTATTATATTATGAACTATTCGGTCAATGAAATAGATCAATTTGTGACCAGAATAAACCTACTCGATTACGTCACAAATCGTTAACGTTACCGGTCCTTATCTGGAGTAACGTCTTTATTTGATAAGAGGCATGTAACTGCAACCATTATCCTGTTTGAATCGTGACAACGGTTACTAATTTAAACAACAAACTGTTTGAAAAAAAATACAACAGATATATCTGACATTATTGTGAAATGTACACAATTCTAATTGTTTTGTTCTCGGTGTGGTAAAAGTGGTTCAGTGGGGGCTATTTTGTCTTTGCAGTGGTAATTAATTCATCACTCTTACACACACTCGCGTCGTTTATTTCCTATCATTTATTGTTATGAGGAAGGAAATGACGAAGACGGTTTCATTATAGATATCCTTCAGATACCCTCCGTTAAGAGAGTGATAAACGATCAAACCAACAACAGCTAAGGTTTAAAAAATAAAATGGCAAAGAAACTATGCCGAAGGAAAGAAACCCATTATAAGTTTTAGCGTAATAAAAAAAAAACAAGCTAGTTGAAATGTGTGTATTCACAAGCTTTTATAAACACAGTTCCCACATTTTGTCTTGGTTTTATTTTACGGTACATGATATGTACTACGAGTGTTTTTGANGACGGAAGTACTTAGGCCAAAAAAATAATTTTTTTTTGCCTTTCGGGTACTAGAATGGAGAAATGAACCGAAATAAACGAAAATGAACACATTTTGTTTTTTTTGGAGACCCCAATAAAAAGTTGAGGGTCGGCGCCGATTCTGGAGACATGGTCGGGCGACCGGAAACGGACCTATTTTTGTATTTGGCCTTATCTGGAGTAACGTCTTTATTTGATAAGAGGCGTGTGACTGTAACCCTTATTCTGTTTGAATCGTGACAACGGTTTCTAATTTACACAGAAAACTATTTGAAAAAAAAACAACAGAAATATCCGACATTCTTGTGAAATGTACACAATCCTATTTTTTTTTGTTCTCGGTGCGGTAAAAGTGGTTTTGTGGGGGCTATTTTTTCTTTTCAGTGGTAACTAATTCATCTCTCTTACACACACTCGCGTCGTTTATTTCCTACCATTTATTGTTATGAGGAAGGAAATGACGAAGACGGTTTCATTATAGATATCCTTCAGGTGCCCTCCGTTAAGAGAGTGATAACCGATCACACCAACAACAGCTAAGGTTTGAAAAATAAATTGGCAAAGAAACTACGTCGAAGGAAAGAAACCCATTATAAGTTTTAGCGTAATAAAAAAACAAGCTAGTTGAAATGTGTGTTTTCACAAGCTTTAATATACACAGTTCCCACATTTTGTATTGGTTTTATTTTACGGTACATGATATGCTACTACGAGTGTTTCTGACTTTTACATCCAGGAAAAAACATAAATATAATTGTTATGACTACATACGATATGTTATTGAATTGTACTTTATAAAAGCATTACAATCCACAGTAGGATCGGGTTTATTGCATATTTTGTCTTAATTCTTCAACATACAAGGATTACATTTCTTTATCACACGTGGTCTATTGTAGACAATCAGTGCTCCATTTATGCATTATTGCTTTCAAACAACTTAAATTTACTTTAAACAACGCAGCTAAACATTATGTAGACGTACTTGCTTCACCATAATTGCTTTCGAACTAAAACGCTTAAAAATGCATAGTGTACGAATTCAATTTTATGGTTCAGTTTGAATTGATTCATACACTATACGCAAACGTGTCCCTAGTTTGTTTTAATATTTATTTAGAAAACAATCATTTTTTTTTCATAATGGTACACTTCAGGAAAATCGAAGAAAATAAATGATATGCAATCGTCTATCGACATTTTAAATTCCGATGTAGGTACCATGTACATACACTTCGCAAAATCTTTGTAGGTGAAATTCTTATGCTGTTAAAATTACCATTAAATATAGATTGCTCGATATTTAATAATACAGAACATAAACGTAACGGTCCCAAACCGAGGACATTTTATGCGGATCGTAGAATATTGAAGCAGATAGCACAATGTTGCCAAACATTGTGCTATCTGTGTCAATATTCTACGATCCGTCTACGATTCTACGATATTCTACGATACGAAATGGCTCTTGTGTTATATTTGTGGCAATTGCACAAGGTGAGCTTTTGGTACTCCGTTTTGTTCGGCGTACGTCATGCGTCGTCCGTGAACTTGACATTGAAATAAACGCTTCTCCTAGTTTTTTAGGAAACTTCACATTAATTATCCTTTGGTGACCCTCTTGTAGAGTGGTTCACATAGTTCCGGTTCGATGCATATGATGGTCAAGAGCACATACACGATTTTGAAAACGTTAACTTCTGAAATCTTCTCCTGTGAAACCGCAATGGTCCAGGTTTTAATATTTGGTGTTTAACAGTGTATAGTGGGTCTCTTAGTTTCTTCAAATCATTTATCCGTGTTCAAAAATGGCCATGCTCAAAGGGTTTCACTATTTATATGGATTAATATGGCAAATCACTATTTAAAAGGGTCAGATGTTTAACATTTGGTGATGTATTTAGACAGTATTTTAGAATTAATTACTGATATGAACAATTGTATAGTTTGGATTGACTAATAAACACTCATACTGTCCAATCATTGCATTCTCATATACGCGTTGTGATGTTGAACTGTTTATTTAAAAGCAGGCAGGTGCAATGTGTTATGATTTTCCAATATAGCAAACAAATAAAATAATAATTATGCTTTTCGCAAATGCATCGTTAGAGTATTGTTTTAAACGATTTGAGAAATACTTTGTATCGTCAGTTTGTATATGTAAAAAGTCTAATAGAGAATACTATGTTTTTGTTGAGAACATATAAGTTTATTTAGTTACATTTTGGTTTTCGTGCCGATCAAATATACTTTTTCTGTATTCAACTCTCACCTGGTATTCTATTTATCCCAACATTTTTGCATTTCTTCTGTCTTCATTACGAAAGTTAACTAATGGAAACGACTGACAACAACACTATACTATCAAATTACACCGTAACACATTTAATAATAAAATGATTTCACTGTACTACTTTGCTGCATAAGACAAGGTTGAAATACAATAAAATATTTTAGATGCTGATTGAGTTGGTTAATGCGGGTAGGATGATGAGACACAAAATTCAAAATCAAAGTCTAAAATAAACAATAACTATATTTTAGTCTTGAATTTTAGACTTTCGGCGTTTACATTAACACTAATGTGATTTTAATCCTTAATATACAACAGCAGTACAAAGATGATAGGTTACGTGTTGTTTTAGACCCCAAGCTTTCGTGCCCTATTAACGAGACTTTTCGGGCACTAGATTATCCGGAAACTATCAATCATAATTTATTTGAGATAACTACACCATTATTACTAAAGTGTACACTGCAATCATACACCACGACATGTTACCCATGTTAGCAATAAAACTACAAACCATTTCTTTCCACTTCTTTGTCACATTGGATTGTAGCCACACAACAGTTGGCCAAGTTCCGAGCACGTCTAAATGTTTCGTAAAAAATGGCTTAAATGATTTACGTGCGACTTTGAGCATGCATTGTCCATGCAATCCAAGTGCTGAAACCGCAAGCGAGCTTGCTTGCCATGTTTCATATTCAAATGTTTTGTGGGGTATTATTGCTCGTCGTAGCGACCTGAAATGTTTAATGCTTGGTACAAATGGATGAATACTGATGTCCTTGATCGCAACACAATTGTCGTCTCCAAAAATAATATTTGTTCGATCGCATCATGTGTAATTAGTCGTTAATATTGAAGTTATGTACAATAATAATAATTCCATTCTCACGCTTACCGACGAGATCGCAATTAAAATAGAATTGCACTTACCACCGGCGGGGATCGAACCCGCAATCCCCGGCTTAGAAGGCCGGTGCCTTATCCATTAGGCCACGGTGGCGTATACATGTTGGTACTCTATTTGAAAAGTCATATTTTAATGTGTAACATTGCTTTTAAGACAGAATTTAATATTCATATAACATTCCTTTTAAACGTGTATACACGTTATATGAATAACAAACGTACCTTGATATACTTTATTCTACTGTAAGTTGAAAATAACGTGATTTTTGGACTGCGTGAATAAATCATAATAAACGTAGACGTTTAATTTGTTGTGTGAAATGCACGTGCACAGTGCCAGATTAGCAGTGAGGCCTTAAGGCAGTGAAACTTTTGGGGTCCCATGCCCCTGGCCCCTAGTAGGCCTTTTGCCTACTATCAAGCCAGTGCCCAGTCGATTGCACTCGTTTAAATAAGCCTTCCAGTGCCAAGGCTGGCAAAACAATGTCAAACATTCAATAGGAACATAACATTAATATATAATTATTGGTTTTGCCCAGTCATTAGATTAGGTTTAGTAAGTAAGTAATAAAATATTCTTTCGCCACGGTATCATTGGGCCCCTAAAAGTCGCGGGGCCTATAGACAGTTGCCTTCTCTGCCTAATAGGTAGTCCGGGACTGCACGTGCATCTCGCGCACTGACAATCTACTTGGACAAATCAAATGTGGCAGTTACTGTTATGTTTCAATATATAACATTCACATGTTTGTAAATTAACCCGAAAATGTCCTTTACATAAACGTTTTACCGTTCCCTTTGGACGTTCATTTATCACAGTGAACCGATAGAAAGAAGGCCGTAATGCTGTGTTCTTTCCAGATACTTTAAATGAAACCATGATATGGGGAATTCAAAGAGTCTCGATGTTAAGCGAGTTCGTTCTTGCGGATAAAATAATGGCTAAAAGGTCGGACAGCCCATCGCATGTGAATGTTCCATTTAATAGCTCAAGGTTGCACTTTTCGTTATCATTATCACCTTGTATTCACAGTGATACCGTATTTTTACATACACTACATCGTTCATATGGACGAATATATTGGTGAATTTAAATTTGCACATTGGGAATATCAAACAGGGTCTTATCACATTAATTACGACCACTTGGCATTCATAAACCTTATTCTTTTCTGTGCAGATTCAGACGTGAGCTGAGTTCCACTTCCAAAATGCCATGTCCCTCATTTTATTGTAACTTCTCGTGGTGAATAGTGACTACCATGAATTTCATTTCAGTTGTACAACAACTGAGGTAATCTGAAAATGCATTGACCGCTTTACATCAAAGATCATCACTTAATATAAATTCAATATAGCGTTCTTCCAGTTCATAAATAATAATTTTACAATTTACTACAGCTATTAAAATGTCAATAACGTGCAATACAGATATGCCAAAACAGTGTAACATTAAACAGATCCTCTCGTTAATTAACTTCATGTTAACATTTAATTGCATGTCGACACTAAATTTGTTACTTCACGTTAAAAATATAATAAGTTTAGGTATAATAAGAAGCTCTTATTATATATAACTTCACATTTGTATTTCAATAATGAACACTATTTAATTGTTTAAATACACAAAAAAAAGAAGCATGCATATACAACCACCCTACATCTAAATGCGTATCTACATTTCAAAATGGAATAATACGCATTTATAAACGTCATGAATCCATTAAATCTAATCTGTAATGCAAAACATGTTAAAATGCTTGAACAAAACTTTAAACTTGATATACGTGATTATGATATATATATTAAAATGATACCAAGGAAACCAAGACATTTCATTCTTTCTACCAGTGATTGTGAATATACTTAGGCTTATAAATTACATAGCATTGTTTATAAAAAGGCGCATAAAGTATTAAACAAGTTCGATCCTCATATGCAAATCAGGCAATCGTCAGTTACTGTCAAAGGTAGGTGCACTACAAAATTGGTGAACGGATTTTAATTGGCACATTCAAATACACGAAGAAATCATGGCAGGTAGTAGGCGTTGTGAAAAGAAAAGGAACTAGAACTCTGCGAGTTGGATGTGACGCCTGATGGTAATGGATTAAATATTTCAATAAGTCTTAGTCCAAAATAAGGTCAAGGTCAAAATGAGGTTGGGTGATGCTGGTGTGTGCAGGATTGATGAGAGACAACATCCATGCAAGTATCCAAGCTCTGTAGCAAGCGGTATTGATGTCAGACGAAACGGTCAAAATGGGTTAACAAAGATTTTCGTACGGATGGACGGACGGAGAGGACAAACGCTATATGCCTCCCGCATGGTAGATGCAGGGGGAATAAAAGAAATCTATCAAAAAAATGTAACACTTGCATACCAAATATGAAATCGCGGTCGCAGATAACGAAACCTTAACGCTGACCTCAAGTTCAAGGTCACAGGGGTTAAAAATTGTATGCGCATGGAAAGGTGTTGTCAAGATACACATGCATACCAAATATGAAAGCAATATCTGAAGGGACACAGTAGTTATGAGCCTTTTTCGAATCGCGGTCGCAGATTTCGAAACCTGAACGCTGACCTCAAGTATAAGGTCACAGGGGTAAAAAATTGTATGCGCATAGAAAGGTGTTGTCTTGATACACATGCATACCAAATATGAAAGCAATATCTCAAGGGACACAGAAGTTATGAGCCTTTTTCGAAAAGTGTGACGCCGCAGACGACGCCACAGACGACGCCGCCGCCGACAAAGTAACACCTATATGTCCCCTGACCATAGTCAGGCGACACAACAAACTGCAGCGTAACTGGCATAACAAACATTTGATAATTCCACCAAAATCAATAACATTGAAACGAATGTTAATACAGAAAAATGTTTACACAGAGACACACTCACGTTTACTTATATGCCACTGATCGCCGACTTATTTGTATTGGCACAAATTAGATAAGTAATTGTTCCGGTACTTAAAGGTGCATTTGTGACGTTACTTCACACTCCCACCACCGATTATTTTTGTTTTAAGCGCTAGTGATGGCTACTATCAATATTGGCATTAACAGTTAGGTTATAAGTGTATACGTATTCATACACATTTTCGTCGATTCAATATTTAAATCCAAAAACGAATTAAATAATAATAACCAGGTGATGTTATACACAATTTTCGAATCCTTTAATAGGAGAAATTACGCTATGACAAAGAGCCGCAATACGATACCCAGTGAATATGAATAGGAATGAAAGAACATGCAATTTAACGAAATAAATCGTTCAAAAGCCGGACATTTAAGGGTTGAGGAAAGTCCAAAGCCCGCAATAGCGCATGAAGACGACAATATACGTCTTCGCTTACCCAGTGTCCAATATGTCAATACGAAGCCAACTCATACGGCGTGGATAACAATATAGCCGTTAGTCTGCCCACAAGAAGCCTTTGATGATTCATTAAAAACTAGTAGTTCTCAATACGTAGTGTCGATTGTCCTAAATAAACACCAGGAACATCAGTAAGGTGAAGAAAAAAAATGTTTCCACTAACATCGTTAAAAATAAGGTAAGCATGATGGCGAAAAATGTCTGTGGAGATATTTACCATACACATGTTATTTCCTACTTTGATTAGGAAGTTAAATGACGTTTATTTTCAAACATTGGCATTTATTTTCGTTTAACGTGAAATATTCGTTTTTAAAAACGATACGATGTATCAAAAAGGTCAAATTCACCCTTGCATGCCAAAGAACGTTTTAGTCGGTAACACATATTAGGGTCGGTTGGATAAGTGGACACATACAACCTTATTATGATGGCTAATAAATGTAAAGCAAATGTTTCACCTGTGAAGTTTATGTTTTTGAAAAATAATAGTTGTCCGCGTTATCTCAAAACATTGCCCTTGGTCGATTTTAAAGAAATGAAACTGAATGTTCTTGGCGTTTGCTGCTACCACAGTGACCTTCTGCATATGCAGGAATCATCGGATTAGAGATCGTGTATAGCTTTACTGCAATTTGTTAAGTCTTTGTAATTATATTTGTATACACAGTAACTGATATGCTATATTTAGACTATCTCCGTTTGCGAGGCCTGATAGCTTATGAAAAGTAATATTATTGTTGAAAATATATTCATAACGTTTTATGAACAATTAATATAAATAATTATTCAAGTTATAATCACCATGTGTATGCAAAACTAATTGGTATACATAAAACAATGTTTGTAAGTTTGAATTCGGTAAAAAAACACACATTATGATATTGGACATTGAATTATTCCGCTGCACAATTAACTTACTAAATCTAGGTCAATCCCCATCTTATACATTTACTCTTAACACGACACGTTAATCACACAAGAAATTTAATATATAGGCATGTGTGTACGACTTACATATTAGATTGACCTGACGCCGCTATTATATTACCGATTGACACATCAGCAATATTAAAACCCGTGAATGCTGTAATAATTAGAGGCAGTCAAAAATTATACAAATTGCAGACGTATTTTTTCTCTAACATACATTGATCAGTTCCAAAGACATGGTTCAAATTTGTAACAAACAAAACGCAGTCATTATATAACAGGGCGTCTATAGTTGTCCTACAATACGGCATTCTTGGTTTTGTTTCAGTCTATGCTTCATCATATATTGGATGCAACATTAGTTTGTGGGTTTGTTTTTAATTACATGCGCGACGTATTAATTAGGATACAAGAAGAGGATATTTTGTGTTATAATTCCCGACATTAGGCTGACACGATGGATCTGTCTAAGGCTGATTTCTTGGTTAAAGGATCTGACTCATAAAGTGTTGTAAACCCGTTATCATTACATTCAGGCATACACTTTTACTATTACCACGCCTTGAATTTGCAAAGATTTACATATACATCGCATAGTGACATTACAGCGCGGACTGAACAAAACAATTCTGTTCGTGCAATTAACCATATCAACTTTGATACAAGAGATGTCATTTGAAATGGAGATAAATTGGAACCCCATACATCCTAAACATATCACCTAAATTGAATAACAAATTATTGGACTAATGCAATACACGTCTTTCGTGATTAAATATTCTGATGACTACTTACGAACGAAAGATCTAGCCGGTATCCATATAAGAAACGACCGTACATAACATTCTGTGTCACATCCAAATTCATTAAGAGAACAAGTTACTACTGACCTATACGTCATCAAAGAAGAAAAGTGTCGAAACCCATATTAGCGGCACTCACTGAATATGGCAATAGAGTCATACAAAAAAAATAATTAGAGTGTTATTAGAAATGCTCCATCAGTTTCATGAAGAACATATTTGTATAATAATTATTTTGCCATGTATCATATTTTCATATTTTGAAATGAGCGTTTATGTTTGTTAATACTATTATTAATTGCAATAAAAGACTACACGACAAAAATAAGCAATTGATATCAATTATGCTAGTTTTGATACAACATAACGATCCATATTTCTACTAATTGTTTAATTTATGTTTTATTCGTTCTACCACATAATTTAAGAAACCCCACATTTATATATTCAGGCATATTAGGAAATTGTGATTGTTGTTATATTTGTTTTTTTTTAAGGATGGTTAGACCGGACGGTGCAAAAAGCTCGAGTCACTTTTTTAGAACTGACTGACACACAAAAAGCATTATACGCGTATGCTATTACACGTATGGGTAAGTTAGAAAAATTACTGGTTACAATAGAGAACCGTGCATGTTTTTCTACAACTGTAGATGAATGATAGCAGTACAATTTGCTCAAGAAAACACTTAACATACCAATGATAATGTTTGACATCAGTGTCTTCTTATGCCGCGTGGACCTTACGTGTTCATATGTATTTATTCACGCTGATGACTTGGCAAAACTCCTTTATTAAATATTGGAAAATATATTAAAACAACTAGACAGTGACATGAAATGTGTTTAAATGGATTTCAAATCGGAAAATTGTGGGAAAAAAATTAATATATAAACGGATAGCAGTGATTGAGATCTGGAGTATGTTGTGCCTGGTTCTGTATTTATATGTTTAAAGAAAAAAACAGTACGTTTACAACAATTATTCATTGTTCGATGGTTATTGAGAGTTCACATTGCAACATGTACACTAACGATTTCGTGCACCAGTGAACAGCGATACTCTTATCCGCCTTTTGTAATTGCGAGTAGCGACAGTATCATTGAATAGGCTTCGCTAACAAGCGTTGATTGAACCAGATTGTGGACACAGTTTAGCCTGACTGAGTACCGTTATCGTGCTTTCTCACGAGGTGCACCAGGACATTACTCTACGCAATACCTGTATTACTATAATCAACATAATGGGCGTAGCTTTAAATGTGTGGCGAGCCAGAATCGGATCCTTTAACCTGTCCAGAATGCCGAAATCGAAAGAGCAACAGACAGGAACAGTGATGGACATGATGTACCTATCTCTTACCGTACGCATATGTCTGTTTTTCCTGCTCGTCGCGCATGGAGAAGAATCGAACCCAGGACCCCCGAAGACAAACAGAGTGAAGAGCACTACTCGTAAACCAGCAACCAATATCGACCATGATCAAATATCCCTGACTATCAAATATCAAGCCAGATCTCTACCGGCACAACGCCGAATACATCACTGGACTCGTGGCTCCGACCTTCAACTACACAACAAGGTGCATCCGTGTTTGACCCCACGCCTAATGAAGTGTTAACAAGCGAAGATACAGATATGGACGCTAATACCTTGTTATTTGAAATTTATAAAAGCGTTAAGCAACTAAATAATAAGTTTGATTCCCTTGAAAAGGCGGTCAAAAACCTTGAAAAGGACAACACACATCTAAAAAAGCAAAACAAAGAATTGACTGAACAAGTCAGCAGCCTAACAGAAAAGCTTAACACCATGGAAGACAAACTAACGGCATCGTCAAAAAGACATGAACATCTTGAGCAATACGTCAAGAAGCAAAACCTGAAAGTATTCAATATTACAAACGATTGAAACGAAACCCAGACACAAACCGAAGCGAAACTACTTGACGCTATAAATAGGCAGTTGGGTCTTTCAGAAAATGAGAAATCTTTTGACTTTACATACCGTCTTTCAAGTAAATCGGCAACGAGACCAGTACTAATTAAGTGTGCAAATATGAAGGTCCGAGACAGAATTTTGGCAAAATTTAGGTCCAAAAGGAAAGCTGGGGAAAACGTACAAATTCGAGTTGGCGAGGACTTGCCCGAGAATGTAATGAAATCGCGGTCGAAACTACACGAGTTTTTCAAAGAGTGCCTAGATAATGACAAAAACGCTTTCTTTCGAAATGATCATTTTGTAGTCGATGGTGTGTAATACGTATATGATGAAGTAAACAAACAACCGGTCGCTGTTACTGGCCCTGACATATAGGATTCCGGCCAAAGCTCATATATACCAATGCAATTGAAACTTATGCTGTGCTCGTTGAACTTCCAGGGGTTGCGCAAGCATATCGACGATTTGATAGTGAAGTAATACTGTGAGGAATTTGATATTGTTTGTATATGTGAAACAAGGCAGCTGAAAAATGACGACTTCAGAATGTGTATAGTATCGGAAATTAGTATCTTGACGTCGCATATAAGTTCTGGGCAAGTTTACTGCAACTTAAGTCAAACTCGAATATTGTGTATATTTGTTGCGATACTATTCCATTCGCAAATGTGCTACTAAATCATTTGATATGACTACGATATTGGTTCAAAATCATTTAACTAACGCTTAAATGTTTGATTATATATCTATAAGCATTATTTTGTTTTATTTAACACGTCTCACAAATACTGTTGTTTATATTGATACAATGTCACTACTTATGATTACTGCATGTATGTTTGTATTTTGGGCCGGAGGTCTTTTAGTACAAATAAACCTTTTTTTGTTGTTGTTGTAATAACAACTATAAAAACAATTCTTAATATTAACAATAAATATAAGTTCAGTTTGAAGATTTTGTTTTATAAACTTAAGTATTAATAAAAGTGGTATGAATAATTAAGCGTGCTTAAACACATTGTGTCATTTATCTATAATATGTAGATATACGTATTTGTTCTTGATTCTTATTATTATTTATAGACGCCATATCAACAACATGTTTGCTTTAAAATATAGATGTATCGCATTTAAGTATGTGCTTTGGAAACAATACTTATCAATAAGATACAATAAGCTTATCAACGGTATGATATATTGAGCAAGCCCTGCATCTCGACTTTTGGGTCACCATTTACTGCGGAAATTCACTGTCATTAACACCGAATAAGTCTGTCTCAGGTTCGACGGTGATTAGAAGACAATCAATTATCCTGCATGCTGATCCAAAATTGTCAATTATCCAACCTAAGACAGATAAGCTGATGTCAAAATAGTCGTAACATTGACCAGGTTTTGAACTATAAATCGTGGCAACTGTATTATATATTTTTAGGATCATACATGTTTATACTTTGATTTTCGTTTTTGTTTTTAACAAAAGTGACTCACAATATCTTCTGGAGTTTCACTTCTTCATATCACAGTAATCAAATTGAAGTAAGATCCAACAAAAATGTCAAATTCATACATTCTTTTTTAACTACATAATAAGTGATAAACTTAACACTTGCAACAATAATGTAGTTTTCAAGACTTAAGTCGACATTTTTTTTTTCCAAAAATGTTGCTCACGATCTAAGTCAGTGCCCTTCTATGTTCCCACACCACTTTCACAGTACATTCTTAGGTCGTTATGTTTGTTTTAAAGAAATGAAAATAGTCTTGTTCCAGGCCGTTTGTGTAAGATCGTCATAATCTCCACACCGCAACATAAATCGACGACATTTGTCAACAATGCTCACATGTCTATCTCAAACTAGTTGTTTTATCACAATCAAAATACATACGATATACGTAAATATTCTCCACAATAATAATGTATGGTCCACAATTTATACACTAACCATCTTGTTCCATCGACATAAAAAAATATTTGCATATTCGATGGTAATAATAATCAACATATCACAATGTATGGATACATTTGTAAAAAAAAAACACACAACAAAACCGTTAAGTCCATCATTTCGCAGTTCGTCCTTTGGACTGTCTGCAGAGTATTTAGCCTCCTGGAATGAAATTAAATAGTGTGTATTAGTTTAAACCTATTTATTTTCGCTCGATTGCATCGAAAGCCTTAGGCTTATAGAAACGCTCTCGAGTCCGTTTCCTGGGACTAGAACCAGTACTTGGTGTCTTTGGGGGAGATGGAAGGAACGCTCCCAGTGGGGTTCGAACCCGTGACCTCCCGATCGCTAGGCGGACACCATATCCACTACGCACGGCGATCTTATAATAGTGTGTATACTATTGTACACAAAGTGTATATAAATATATAATATTGTGTATTAAGTGATTGTTTCTTTGTCTAATACACTTATACTAAAGTTATTGCTTTTTGTCTATCTCCATCTACCGACAGCCTATATTGTTAACAACATAATGTTACTCATTGCTGTCATGACTAGGCTTACTCTTTTAGAATTCCATTTTTTTTCAAAACCAATAAATGCTCAAGGTGTGAAATTGAAAGATGATCCTGACATGAGTTGTCGCGCTCATTGTTTTCAGTACGCCGCCATTAGACCCAGGGACCGTTCTATAAAATGACTCGCTGTCTAAAACGCGGATCAGAATTCGGCCGAACTGATATATTAATAATAAAAAAAATAATTTTATTCAGTCACAGACATTTGGGAGCGATGTTTGCTGTATGAGCAATTGTAGGAAATAGTGTTTTTTGTTTAATCGTTTTAAACATTTGATACACCAATTTTATATTACGTATGTCGAGATCTATATGACAATATAATTTATTCTCCGGCTTGGGTTGGCTCTAGGCGCAACAGGATAAGTCTGTTTTGCGGTCGTTAATCGAAAACAACATTTCTAGAACAATAGAGGCTGGTTATGGATTGCGGAAGTTCGTTTGGAAAATTTTCGAGAGGAATAATATGCTTTATTTTGCGTGCTGTTATTTTTTGCAACGAACGTCCTTTGGTTTTCCATAATTTCCATAACTCATGTGCATAGAATCGAGAGTGGCAAATCAATTTCGGATATATCGTAGAAGTTGTTTGTCTTTTCATGATGTTTATTCTCGGCTCAAGTGTCGTCGATTTGACTCTTAGAACGATGCTGCTGTGGACGTTGACCCGACCCTAGTAGGGGCCTCTGTGACACTACGCCTTAGTACCTTCTAAATCAACTATCCATTTCGTTTGTATGACATATAATCACACTACCATGATTCCGTTTTAACTTTGAACCCAATCCAATCACAATCCTAACATTTACCAGAGCGCATCAATGTTCTTGTGGCCGCTTAAATGCAAATCATATATGAGTAAACTCCACCATGAGACATAATTAATATAAGCTTTACGCTTGTTTTCTAATCCATGAATTTTATACTTTGCAACAATGTATTGAATTGTATGATTACGAAATGAATTTAATACGTTTAAACTAAATCATAGATACACCCATATTCTCATACGGAAGCAAATCTTGTTCCTACTCGCGTTTGTTTAAGATGAACGTTTCCATACAAGAGTTGTGTATAACGGAACTAATAAAATAGGAAAGTTTTATGGTTTAAAACACAATGCCAAAGCGCGTGGAAAGTCATTTCTGATAAACATTTCACTGACGGATTAACTGCACTTCTGGATCGGCAATTACATCGAAAACATCCGCGTGCTACATATTTTGTTTCATGCAAACAGAAACGACGGACATCGTTAATGTATTGTATAATTCGTTGATGTAATATTGTGTTTCTTATTCCAAGACGACAATTTCAAGAAGATGTCTTATCGTATGGGCACGTTTTATTCATTTTGTGTGTGTTGGTTATGTTGGGTTCCTGTGTTTCTTGCGTTTGTGGTGCGTCTGATTATTTGACAATTGGTCGATTGCAATCAATAAATGGCAACGTGTTATGAAAAGCCATAAAAAGCCATACACGTTTCATTGCAATAGGTTCCGTGTGTACTAATAGTAAATAAATACTTTGCTTGAGATTCTTTGTTCAGTTCATTTTCTGCAACAACGAATGGCAGCGTATTATAAATTTGCGAATCCTGTTAACATTACTTATTTCAACACAATGTCCTACATGCAACTGATATCCATGTTTTCAAGTTTTCAATACTTACCTTGTGAAACTTATGGTGAATTGTTCAGCGTGTTGTGACTTAAAAATCTTCAAATATTCTTAAAACCACTTATTTTAGATTATTTTACTATATATTAGAAACATCTATTTAGTCGAACAGTAAATCAACTGAAGTATGCGATCTTCACAGTCAATCAAGTTTTACATCTTCAGTAAAGTATGTCACGCCAGAACATAAACATCTGATATCGTGCACAATAAAACCTCAATTCGCCTGTGGTAATGATAGGAATGCCGGTTAAGTCAACTTGACATCGGTATGCATTGTCTAATGTCGCTATGTTTATGTGTAGCGGTCTATTTAGCATGACGTTTTATAACACACACCTCCACCATTATTCCCCATGTGACCATTATCTCTGTCACAGAAATTCTGCTAGAAACGCACTTAAATCTTAGACTAGCGAGAACAAGGTCGTCGAAATAATAATCATGCTAGTTATATGGAGTAAAATTAATTTACTATGTATCAAGTTGTTTGAGTTAACCTTTAATATTGGATAAAAGCCAAATCAAATAAAAACATATTTACCGATTTATTAGTACATTTCTCTGCATGATTTATATCACTTCAAATTACACAAAAACTATGTTGAGAAAGTTTTCTATTGTGATGTTAAATCTGTATACATATGACCAATTTTCATCTTTTCTCACCGTTTAGTTATGGGGATTTAAATATCTGAAAACGTGTCGCATTCATGTAAATTTTAACTAAGTTATCAACTTATTACCAGAGTAGACAATTTTCAATTATGTTGTTCCTAAAATGATATCTTTCATTTTTTTCCAATAAAAATATTTCGTAGTTTCTTCGTGCTTCCTCGCGAAAACAAACTTCTTCTATTCAATGGTTGTTGAAGCAAAACTTAATGTAAGACCATTAGAGCATTTGTTTCATATAGTTTTCAATGGGATCGACTACGTATGTAGTACCAATATTTTTAATATTTTCGCAGTAATATTCAAGAAAACTTGTCTATGTAGTTTCTTACTAAACTATTACAGCTACAACATTTAAACACAACATTTGAAATGCATATTTCATCAAATCCTCCTTATGTCATTGTGCACATTATAAACACATTATTTTAGTCTCTTCTACAACACTTGAAACATATTTATCAAGCTTCATCGACCATTCACTTAGGTAGGCGAACTTCCGTTTAACAATTTACTTGTCTTTAATGTTACTGTACTTTTGAATACCAAATACGATGGTTACACACGACTTTAAAGTGTGTAATGAAATTCAGACAGATGCGAAACCGTTGACTGAAAAGTTTGTATAGGTTGCACAGCAACGATAAACAATGTAACACTCGAATCATGCACGTGTACATTAATTTAAGCGATGCTGTTTTTTTCAGCATAAATTATATATTTTTTGTCATTTGTATCGGCTTTAATTTTTTGTAATTAACATGAAAACTCATTTAACCGTTATAGGAATGTGTAAACTGTTATAAACACGCTTAATCATTATTCTTGGTCGTTACCATAAATCAAGTCTTTACAGACAGCATATTTTTCGAAGCTTTAGAAATATAAATGAGCTGTTTAGAACGTAAATAAAGAGACATCGCAATTGCAGCACGTTCTTTTCCGATTTATTTAATTTGGGTGTACTTCGATGTTTTATATCGAAAAGAAATTGTGAGTATTTTAGACTTAGTTGCAGAACACGTTAATAAACTAGTCAAACTGATCGAATGTGATACCAAGGTGTGTAATTACCTTACATATCAATTGGTTCAATAGATAAGATACACACAGTCCCTTGCGTTCTTCGATCACGTTTGACATTACTGAAAATCGCTATCAAGATACCGAACATAACCTGTCCCAATTAGTTCGCATAGCTCTAAATGTTAGTTCCTTGACCCTTTTAATGATATGATACAACTCTTTCTGTTTCAGATCGAGGCCAATATGGAAGGAGCCTAATTTTGTGACACATATAGCGTTAAATACTTTTCTATTGTCGTGTTAATTGTCATGCTTGTTTTTACTTGTGTGAGAAGAATGTGTTTCGTTCTAATTCTGGCAATTGTTATGTTGACAGGTAAAGTTGCATGTAATTGGTGACGTTCAATAATTTTAACACATTCGCGTTATTACTTTTCTTTTTATCAAATTGACTATTAACAAAATTAATCAAAATCACAAAATATTATTATAATATTCCTTCTGATGATGATATTGTTCCAAAAGTTCAGTCCAATTAAAAGTCATAGAGCTAACATTCCGCATGCACTTTGAATGATAACATTTCAGTGCAAGTATGCAAGTCAGCCAGCGTGGTTACCATAACAAACACGTGCAACGACTCGAACGAGAAGTTGTGTCATAGTGACCAGGCTCCACAGCAGCAGACAGTCAAAAACATTTGTCACAATAATGTCGCATATAGCTGGTATGACTAATATCCGTTATTCGTTTATGTCACCACATCATTCCACAAAGTCGCCCAATTCACAAACTGGAATATATAAGCACAGGTCGTGTATATTGATCGTGTTTTATTTCTTCCGCATACAAAGTATCTGAAACCACATAAATGTACTCCTAATAAATATACACAGTTAACGATATATAAAATAAAAAGGGTGTATTTCATTGTTATAATATTTCAGGTGTGAAATATTGGACCTCATTTGCGCACATCAACTACAGACAACGCACATCCGGAATACAACGAATCCATCGTGCCTCACATCCCTCCAAATAGTTGATGTACTACAGAGGATCGCGCTCACAACACCAAATGCCCGAACACAAGCCCCAACTAATTTCGAGGTGAGTCCATATACTGGCATTTTTATTGTTAAAATGTGTTTTAGCACAGGATCGTACTTCACTTCAAAGCGTTTAGAATCGAATTATCCTATGATATCTTATCAAAACACTTATAACCGACACAAACGTTTCAAATAAGGCAACCTTTTTCCACAACATTTTTAGAACCAATCCTGACCTTATTTCGGGTTTTTAGGTTGAGCCACATTCGATCATACTTCAATACAATATCAAAATTAACTTTCAAGTAAACAGAAGGACATGATACAAATAGATTTGGAAGATTTCTGTAATTGAACATCCTTATTAAAGTGGAAAATAACTTAAGTAAACAATTACACGAAAAGTTACATCGTAAACACTAATGCATGACATTAATCCATTTCAGACACACTTCTTCGCTGCAGCACAACACGGGATAGATGACCTCTTGTACGCAGCTAATCGGTCGGGTGCGACGGTGGACGAAATGAAGAAGATATTTACAAAACAGGATCATGCTCAAAAGAGTTATGTTCGGAACACACAATGCTGGGCTTATCATCTTGATTTGACCTCCATATCGCCATGGAACAGTTACGGTGGAGTCAGAAAAGCTGGAGTGCTGATAAGCCCAAGGCACGCGGTGTGGGTGCGTCACTACCCCATAGCAATCAACACAACACTCAGGTTTGACAGATAATCTCGTCTTATTACTAGATATAACACACACTATATAAAACGACTTAAGGATATCGTACTAGTGTCACACTTTTTAATATATAGTATTTCATAACCTCATAATTACTGCATTGTGTGTCCTTTTAATAAACGCAAACCTTTAAACATGCGCTGCACTAATAAATAATTATACGTTCTATCCAAAAGCATAGTTTTAGTAAATACTTGTTAAGGAGATATTTACACCAATTCATATAAAATGCATTCCCGCAAAACAATACTAAGGGCAAAATAATTGTTCTTATTGATCAGTGTTTGATGACTATTGCTAAATATCTAGAGATAAGGATATTAATTTCCATTCCAATAAATATAGCGTATATGGTGTCCTTATAAAGACGTATATATCCAAATTAGGGTTTGTAGCTAGTAACATGGTTATCCTTTCGTGACATATTGAATCAACATTAAGAATCACAAACTCTTTATTAAAAGATGTACATGTTTTAAAAAAACAAAATAGTATATACGCCATGGTAATATCGGACAATTCTGTACTTGCTCTTGGTCCTATTTTTCGTTTAACATATTTAACACAAAAGTTCTGAGCCAAAGTTATAAATTACCATTATTGTAGATTTGTTGATCGCCATAACAACGTCGTGGATCGTAAAATCACTCGATCACAAGCGGTACCTGTCAATGGATCGCAGTACTTAAGCGGATATGACATGGTTGTGGGCGAACTTGACAGCGATGTGCCGAGTACCATATCTTTCTCAAAGGTCATGCCAAGAAACCTTACCACAATTCAACCTCCATTTCACAAAGTACCAGCGATGGACACAGATTTTGAAGAGAAGGCTTTAGTGGCTGATTTGATATATGAGAGCGGAAACATGGTAGGACTGACAGTCCCGGAAACGTCGTCCTTCGGCACCTCTTTTACGAATCCAAAATCAGTGGCGATAGCGGAAATCCCGTTTTCCTCGTGGTAAACAACGAACTCGTGCTAATGTTCATGTTTACGTACGGAGGTGCTGGGTCGGGGACGTCTGTTACTGCTCACTTTGGTGATATCAACAACATCCTTGCAAACTGGGGTTCCAAGTATCGCCTCAAGGAAATGGACCTCACGGGTTTTGTGGGAACCGGAGAGGTTAACATACCCAGTATCATCGGCTAGACGGCCCATTGGGACATCTGTCGATAGCATGTACTGGAACTTGTTCATTAGAAATAAATGATTCGTTATGAAGATTGTTATAATGTTGCTTAACCCTTGCTTAATGTGTACGTGGAAGAAAGTTTGGCATTACAAATAACGAACGGACGGACGTACGGACCGGGGCTAAACCTATTGTTCCCTCCGTTTACATAAGTAGGGGACTAATTTGCGCGAAAAAAGTGCCTTACGTTTTATAAAACAAGGATATTGTTTATGTGATAAAGTTCAAGATACATAACCAATGTTTTAATGACAACTTATGTTGTCTATGAATTCAAACTCAAATAGAATTGGAACACGCAGCCCATTATTACGAACGCAGTGATAGGCAATGCTGAGTTAAATGAAATAATATTATGTATAGAAACAATGTGCACTTTTGACAAATAAACACACCATCTAAAAAAGACTTCTGACAAGAATCATGCGGATCGTTGTTTTTATTATTAAATTTTTATGTTATGAACTATTCGGTTAATAAAGTAGATAAATGTGTGACCAAAATAAACCTACTCGATTACCTCACAAATCTGTCACGACACCTGTCGTTATCTGGAGTTACGTCTTCCTTTGAAAAGAGGCGTGTGACTGCAACCCTTATCAAGTTTGAATCGTGGCACCGGTTACTAATTTAGAAAGAAAACTACTTGAAAAATCGATACATATTTGACATTTATGTGAAATGTTCACAATCCTAATCAGTTTGGTGGAATTGGTCCTGTGGAGACTATTCTCCTATGCAATGGTAACTAATTCATCTCTGTACCACACACTCGCGTCGTTTATTTCCTATCGTTCATTGTAATGAGAAAGGAAATGACGATAACGGTTTCATTAAAGATATCCTCCAGATGTCCTACGGTAAGAGAGTGATAATCCATCATACCAAAAACGGCTAAGATCTCAAAATCAAAAAGCAAAAAGAAAAACAATTATGTCGAAGAAAAAAAATACGATATACGATATGTTATTGCATTGTGCGTTCTAAAAGCATTAAAATCCGTAGAAGGATCGGGTGTATTGCATAGTCTTCAACATCCAAGGATTACATCTATTTGTCACACGTGGTCTTTTGAAGCCAATCTTTGCTCGATTTAGGCATTATGGTTCTTAAACAACATAAACATACTTAAAACAACGCAGATACACTTTTGTTAACGAATTTGTTTCACCATAATGGCTTTCGACCGAAAACGCTTATAAATGCAAATTGTGCGAATTTAATCTGATGGTAAATTTTGAATTGACTCATACATTTTACACATAAGTGTCCCTTGTCTGTTTTCGCTACATTTAATTTAGAAAACTATAAAACATTTACTGAATATTTTCATGTTGGTACACTTCAGGAAAATCGAAGAAACCAAAATATATGCAACAGTATATCGAACTTTAAAATTCAGATATAGGTTACATGTACACGAACTTCGCAAAATCTTGGTAGGCCAGATTCTTATTCCGTGAAAATTATCTTAAAATATAGATTGCTCGATATTCAATAATACAGAACATGAACGGTCCCAAACCGAGGACATTTCATGCGGATCGTAGATTATTGACATATATAGCACAATGGTGCCATACAGCGTTTCTCTTGTATTATATTTGTGGAAATGGCATAAGGTGAGCTTTTGGGACTTCGTTTTGTCCGCCGTACGTCATGCGTAGTCCGTGAACTTGTCATTGAAATGACTTCTTGTCCTAGTTTGTAAGGAAACTTCACGGGAAATATCCCTTGGTGACCCTCTTGTTTAGTGGTTCACATCGTTCCGGTCTGATGCATATGATGGATGAATTTAGCTAATAAACGATTTTGAAAACGAAAACTTCTGCAATCGTCTCCTGTAAAACCGCATTTATAAGGGTTGTAATAGTAGGTGTTTAACAGTGTATAGTGGGTCTCTAAGTCTCTTCAAATCATGTATATGGGGTCAAAAATGGCCATGCTCAAAGGGTTTCACTATGTATATAGATTTTTTATTGCAAATCACTAGTAAAACGGGTCAAATGTTTTATATTTGGTGATGTATTAACGCTGTATTTTAGAATTAATTACTGATATGATCAATTGTATTGTTTATATTGACTTATAATCCCTCATACTGTCCAATCATCGAATTCTAACATACGTGTTTTTTAGTTTAACTGTTTATTTATAAACAGGTGCATTGTGTTTATGATGTTCCAATAAATCAAACAAATTTAATATAAATTATGCTTTTTGGTTTTAAACGATTTGAGAAATGCTATACTTTTTATCGTCAGTTTGTATATATGTACAAAGTCTCATAGAAAATACTATGTTATTGTTAAATACAGATTAGGTTATTTAGTGACATTTTGGTTTTCGTGCCGATCAATTTTTTTCTGTATTCAACTCACACCTGCTGTTCTATTTATCCCAACATTTTCGCATTTCTTCTGTCTTCATTACGACAGTAAAGTAATAGAAACGACTGAAAACAATACTAAACCATCAAATTACATCATGAACATAGCACATTTAATAATAAAACGATTTCACTGTACTGCTTTGCTGCATAAGACAAGGTTGAAATACAACACAATCTATTAGATGCGGTGTTATTTCGTTAATGCGGGTATGCTGATGAGATACAAAATTCTTAATCAAAGACTAAAATAAACAATTACTAGATTTAAGTCTTCTATTTTAGACTTTCGGCGTTAACCTTAACACGAACACGTATGTGATTTTAGTCATTAAATATACAACATCAGTACACAGATGATTGGTTACGTGTTGTTTTAAACCCCAATCATTCGTGCCCTATTACATGTTACGAGACTTTTCGGACACTATATTATCCGGAAACTATCAATCATAATATATTTGAGATAACTACATCATTATTACTAATGTGTACCGTGAACACTTGCAATCATATACCACGATACGTTACCATGTTTTGGTACACAATGGACGATTTATATGTTAGCAATAAGACTATATACCCTAACAGTTGGCCATTGTTCTCAGCCCGTCTCAATGTGTTGTTAAATATGGCTTAATGATTTACGTGCGAATTTGAGCATGCATTGTCAATGTGATCCAAGTGCTGGCATGCATTGTCCATGTGATCCAAGTGCATTGTCCATGTGATCCAAGTGCATTGTCCATGTAATCCAAGTGCATTGTCCATGTGATCCAAGTGCATTGTCCATGTGATCCAAGTGCTTAAACCGCAAGCTAGTTTGCTTGCCATGATTCATACTCAAATGTTTTGTGGGGCATTATTGCTCATCGAGCGACCTGAAATGTTGCATGGTTGGTACAAAAAGATGAATAATGATGTCCATGATCGCAAAACAATTGTGTTCTCCAATAGCACTAGTTGTTTTATCGCATCGCATTGCATATCGTTATGTAAGATAATAATAGTCCATTCCCACTATTACCGACGAGATCGCAATGAGAAAAAAAACTGCACTTACCACCGGCGAAGATCGAACGCGCAATTCCCGGCTTAGAAGGCCGGTGCCTTATCCATTAGGCCACGGTGGCGTATAAATTTTGGTACTCTAATTGAAAAGTAACACTCGAATGTGTAACATTGATTTTAAGTCAGAATTTAATATGCATATAACATTGCTTTTAAACGTGTATACACGTTATATAAATAACAAACGTACATTGATCCATTGTATCCTACTGTAAGTTGAAAAATAACGTGATTTTTTGACTGCGTGAATGAATCATAGTAAACGTAGAGGTTTAATTTGTTTTGTTAAATGCACGTGACGGTGCTGGATTAGCACCGTGGAAGCCCAAAGGCAGTGAAACTTTTGGGGGGTCACGCCCCAGGCCCCTTGTAGGCCTAGTGCTTACTAGAACGCCAGTGCCCAGTCGATTTCACTCGTTTACATTAGCCTTCCAGTGCCAAGGCTGGCAAAACAATGTCAAGCCTTTAATCGCAACATAACACTGATAAATAATAATTGATTTTTCCCAGTCATAAGATTTGGCTTAGTAAGTAAGTAATAAATATTATTGCGCCACGGTCTCATGGGGCCCTTAAAAGTTGCGGGACCCATAGGCAGTTGCCTACTCTGCCTAATGAGCAATCCGGGACTGCACGTGCATCTCGCGCGCTGACAATTAACTTGGACAAATCAAATGCGGCAGGTATTGTTATGTTTCAATATATAAACTCATATGTTTGATAATTAACCTGAAAAATGTCCTTTAGAGAAACGTTTTACCGTTCCCTTTGGACGTTCATTAATCATAGTGATCCGACAGAAAGAAGGCCGCAAGGTTTTGTTTTTTCAAGATAATTTAAATGAAACCATGTTATGGGGAATTCAAAGAGTCTCGATGTTAAACGTGATTGTTCAATTTAATAGCTCTAGGTTGCATTTTTCTTTATCCTTATCGCCTTTTATTCACAGTGATACAGTATTGTTACATACACAACGCCGTTCATATAGACAAATACATTGGTGACTTTAAATTTGCACATTTGGTAACACTTAAGGTAATAGGGAATCAATCAGGTCCTATCACATTTATTAGGACCACTGTGCATTCATGAACCTTGTTCTGTTTTGTGCAGATTCAGACGCGAGCTGAGATCAACTTCCACAATACCCAATCACCTCATTCTATTGTTACTTCACGTGGTTAAGAGTTGCTAGCATGCGTTTGATTTCGCTTAGGTAATAAGAAAATACATTGATCGTTTTACTTCAGAGAGACAACAAGGTACATCTCAGCAACATGAATGTTTCTGATTGATATGTTAGTTGAAAATTAACCATCTACAGCAACGTCGTTGGTTATTTTCCAGTGATAAGTGTAATTTGGAACTCTGCCTGAAATCAAATACAATATTGTCAATACCTTGTTAATGACAATGATCTTTAATTTGTATTGTGAGTTTTTGTCTAACATAGAGTGATTTTTAATGTTAATACAAGTTCAATTCCCATGTTTGTGTTTCATACCAACACTGAAATAACGCAATAAAGCATTATTCTTCATCTTTCATTCCTCATCGACAAAGTAAGTTATCTAACGGGCATGTTTTGTCTGCTCATTGTTACACTGTATTATGTCAACCTGAACCTTTTGACAAGCACAACAGATAGTACTAGGTAGTTGCGCTTGATTACATGAGTACCGAAGTGTTGAACATGGGCTATTGCTTGTACACCCACATCTTGAGTGGAGCTAAAGCAACATGTGATGCTACTGTAATGGGTAAAAGGGTGTTGGATGCCTCGTCCTTTCGCCAAACATAATCACATGGATTCAGATCGGGG
>VMBQ01000353.1:321670-335381 GCA_007657795.1 Dreissena rostriformis | reverse complement strand
GAAGTATGAGCGTCCTAGAAACTGGTCCATATTCCGTGTTTTGTTGAATTCTCAAATGCGCATAATTAAATTTGTAATCCAAAACACTCTTCCCAATTTAATTTTTACTCGACGTTATCACATTCTTTAAATAAACTGCAAATGTACAGTGTGTTTTAATCCTTTCTCTCGAGAAAAGCGCGCGCAAATTATTCCTTACATGTACAACGTCACGTCAAACGCATGGAAAGCGTGCGTGTATTAAATTTCCGTTAAATGTTTCGTGGTAAATTTTAATAGAATGATATCGCGAAGAATGTGTGGGTGTTGTGAAAACACGCTTAGCGGTTTTACTGAACTTGTGTAGACTGCGATGTTTCAACAAAAGGGATTAAAATGTGCGAAAGCAGTTGCCGATTTTGCGACTGAGTTTGAAGTAGGTGTTGTGTAACCAGTTGGATTTGCTAATTGTACGTAACAAACTTATTGCAAACATCAAAACAATGAGCGATTTCATTTTCATGATGTAGTAAGGGGTTTGCTCTTTGAATTTACAACTTTGAAAAAAATGATTTGTTTGCATTCATTTCACATTTTGCCGGTCGCCAGGACCGACATTCTTGTTAAACCTGCCGGACCAAATGGAAATCTGCCGGTCAGGACCGGCGGACCGGCACTTTCGCGAAGCCTGTATTGAAATCAATTTCTTATTGATACAGCCATTGTAAGTGCACTCAATAACTGTTCTAGTCATATATCGATACTTATCTATCTGCACAATCATAATGCTAAAGATACAGCCTATATGAATTTTTTTTAGAAAAAAATATAAATTCCAAATTGTTTTGAAATATAAATATGTTAAATTTCGCTTTTATCTCAATGTTCTCTGTGCTTCAAAGTTTTTTTTAGCAAACTTATATGCCTATATAATCATCGCAGATAATGTGACTTTGTACGTGGCTGCAGTAAACTTTTTGAAAGCGACAAACAATTTACAACCACACCCATGCACTCTATTTGCTGCTGGAATTTGAACAGTAAAATTTGTGTTAAATTATTTAAGTACCGGTATGTGTACATGTCATTTACAAATTAAAAAAAAAATCCTTATTTTGCGAAAAAAATACTTAGTAATTATTATGTACAATGAAGCACTAAATTCGGACTAAAAAACTTCTGATCCTGATTTTCAGACATAAAAACTCAGCAGTTGAAATATTGGATTGGTCAGATGACCATTAACAAACCATTTTTAGCTCAACTATTGACCAAATAGTTTGAGCTATATATGTAACTACTCACACAAATGTTCAGGTATGTGTCAGAATCTGCATAATGCTTTTCATAAGGTCTACCTTCAACATTTCCATATAGCTGTTTCTACTGCAGCCCAGCAGGTACCGGTATTATATTTAAACTTCATATATGTGTTTTGGGGTAAATGTGTGAGGTCACAGACCAAATTCCATAAATCTGACCTACAATTTAGCAAAATGTTCCCCTTTTATGTACTTAGACTAGCAGGGTTGGCATATTGACCGGTCAATTGAGTATTGACTGGGCCGGCGGTCAATACCCGGTTTAAACCGGTCAATACTGGTTATTACTGGTCATTACTGGTCGATTGAAAATTTTAGCTTTTAAACATCACAAAGGAAGACTTTAAGCTATTCTATATAAAATCAATCATTATTCTGTAATTGATAAACTTTTTATGCCCCCTTTCGAAGAAAAGGGGGTATATAGTTTTCGCACTGTCCGTCGGTCAGTCAGTCGGTCGGNAACTAACACGTCTTCTGGGGGCGATGGCCATATGGGAGACAATCCCGGTGCAATCGATAAAAATGAAGACACACACGCCTCTACTTACACAACATAAAAGCTATAATATGTATGCCTTACACAACATGAAAGCTATAATATGTATGCCTTACACAACACGAAAGCTATCATATGTATGCCTTACACTACATGAAAGCTATAATATGCATGCCTTACACAACATGAAAGCTATAATATGTATGCCTTACACTACATGAAAGCTATACTATGTATGCCTTACACAACATGAAAGCTATACTATGTATGACTTACACTACATGAAAGCTATTATATGTATGCCTTACACAACATGATAGCAATAATATGTATGCCTTACACTACATGAAAGCTATTATATGTATGCCTTGCACAACATGATACCTATAGTATGTATGCCTTACACAACATGAAAGCTATAATATGTATGCCTTACACTACATGAAAGCTATACCATGTATGCCTTACACAACATGATAGCTATAATATGTATGCCTTACACAACACGAAAGCTATAATATGTATGCCTTACACAACATGAAAGCTATACTATGTATGCCTTACACAACATGATAGACATAATATGTAGGCCTTACACAACATGAAAGCTATAATATGTATGCCTTATACAACATGAAAGCTATATTATGTATGCCTTACACTACATGAAAGCTAAGATACGGATGCCTTACACAACATGAAAGCTATAATATGTATGCCTTACACAACATGAAAGCTATAATATGCATGTTTACACAACATGAAATCAAGAATATGTATGCCTTACACAACATGAAAGCTATAAATGCATGCCTTACACAACATGGAATCCAGAATATGTATGCCTGTCACAACATGAAAGCTATACTATGCATGCCTTGCATTAATTCACAAAAATGATTTAGTGTTTTAACTTCAAACAAACACTTTGGTGAGAAGAGTCAGTGTATACTTAAGTTATTATAATGCTAGTTGACTCTCGACTATATTTAGGACTGGTTTCTAAACTTATTAAAACTATATTTAATTGTAGTTGAGATCAATCTTGCATGTTTACTTTTAGCGAGTTTAAAACAACAGCCATTTTTGTTTTGGTCTTTTGTTTTTGTGAAACGAGCCGTAATATGTGATAATGTGAGCAAAACCTCACATTTACCTTTAGATTATGAAACAGTTGACATGCTGTTTAAATTTGAAACGTGTCAGGAGAAATATTTTGTGCTGTTATACTTCTTTCAAGTGCATCGGAAGCTGTCAATTGTGGGGGTCACATATTTGTATTTACATATACATGTACATTCAGATTAGCCGCGCTCTGGGATAACGGGGCTTAATGCACGTGCGTAAAGTGTCGTCCCATATTAGCCTGTGCAGTCCGCATAGGCTAATCAGGAACGACATTTTCTGCTTTTATGTTTTTTTGTTCTATAAAAGGAAGTCTCTCGTTAGCGAACACTCAGATAAGGCGGAAAGTGTCGACCCTGATTAGCCTGTGCGGACTGCGCAGCCTAATCTGGGACGACATATTACGCACATGCATTAAGCCCCGTTTTTCCCAAAGCGCGACTTAGATAGTTCTCTTATTTTATCCCTCTCATTATTATCCTTTAAAATCCTTTATTTTATTTGCATAGATGAACATGTATGCAGCATAATTGATCACAGGGTGATTCTGAAACCATAGACGTAATCTTTTTAACGATATTTCCTGGATTTTTAATGTTGAAAGTGAGTTTCGGTTATGTAAAGTTTTTTTTATTAAACTTGATGCGGTGCATCGATAGCTAACTTTATAGACGTTCCACAAATGCCAATCAATTATAAATTAGTCTGCGATGTTATCCAATCATCGCATTTGGACATAACTTGTTTAGCGGTTGTAATATTTTATATAAAAGAGAACGTTCCTTTTGTCAGTGATTTTCCAAAATAACTTGCGTAATAATGTTTACGAAAAGTGTTGATGAATGAAAATATTCACGAAAAAAAATTAAGCTGGAGAGAATTTTAAACATTTCTTTGCAAATCTCCGATGTCCGTTTATTATGGACATTATTGAAAGTAAGACGATAACATACATTTTTGAAAGTTTCTTTCTTCTATCATTTTTCATGGACCATATTATTTTATTATCGTTGAATTTAATTGTAAAAAAAAATGAAACAATAGGTTCCGCACCTTTTGAAATTCTGCCATTACATAGTAACTCGGAATGAATAACAGCTTTTATTAAGTTATTGTGGTGAATATGATTTCCGCCAGAGGTTCCGGGTTTGAGAAATGTCCCTGGTTCGATACCTATCCTAGGAATGTTCTGAAGATGTTCCCAAAGAAGATCTACAAAGGAAACGGAATCGAGAGTGTTTATTAAAGTTTCGTCAGTGCTTAAGAGATTAAATAAATATGCATAGACTTATCTGTCTGTCATGTCAGCACAGTGGTCGGTAAACGCGCTTCTCGTCCGTGTTCAATCTCACTCCCCACGCACGTGCGTTTGCTTGGTTGTTAAGGTTTTCTCTCTCTACTCTTAGAGCGGAAGACCACACCAAATGAATATATGACACCAAAACACTAAATTATAGTAGGAAATTGCCGATATGTAAGTTGATGTTAACCATTTTGCAAATATTATAACAGATTATTTTTATAATCACCGCTTTCATAAAATAACACAGAATTATTCAACAATATATTCAGTTTGGTTTGGTTTAACCTATTTACAATATGGAGTCGCCACTGAATTTGGTATTTTATATTGTTTTCAAAATATGTCCATACTGTATATCCTTAAACATACGCTATACATTCTACAAAACGTTTGTTTACTTATGTGTTTAACAATTCGGACGTTTGTTTCGGATGTTACTTTCAATAAAGTTTTACTTGAATAAATGACACATAGAAAAATTATAAACTATGAAATTACTTTTTTCCAATATATTCTTTCCATCTCAGTTAGTTGTAATCCCAAATTACCATTCCTTTTGTACATAGAAAGGCCTAGACAGAAACAAGTTTGTTTCTGGTTTAAAGCTGTTAATTGACTATTGTGAAAATTCAGAGCTCAAGGAGGGGATTGAACCCAAGACCTCCAGAGTGGTAATCAGACATTATCATTGAACCCAAGACCTCCAGAGTGGTAATCAGACATTATCACCATGTTGCTAAAGAGCTAGCCCAACAGCAAAGCTGTTGGAAGTGAGCTTAAATCACTATATGACAATTGATCATTATTATAAAAAGATGTGTAGTGTGGATTTGTATGTCCCTATTTGTTCTAGACATAAAGGTGAAATTTTATACAACTACACTACAGCTAGATTGACTATATAGTGATCTATTATTTCACAAATCATGTATGTCCAATATACGGTATATTACCACGTCATACCAGTATCTGTTCTGTATCACACACTTTAATTAACTTTCTCTTACCAGAGATTCATAACTAAATCCTGAGTAGTCTGGATTTTCTTTTTCATTCAGTTTCTACATCACAATCACACATGTGTATTGGGACAGACATTAACCCGACTAGTCCTGTCCATACACCAAATATGATCCTACTTGCCCATATATTAAAAGGTTTATAGTTTTGCATTATTGGATAACATTGTGCATGCCTTCCTCGAAAGAATTCTCTCTTACTTACTAAATTAGCTTTTAATTGTCATGTTCTCTTATAGACAGGCTTCAAGAAATTGGAAAAAAATTGGCCGGTCATCCGGACAGGCATTTCAGAAACTGTGCCGGTCCGAAGAAAATTTTAGCTGGACCGAAAAAATCAACAACACAATTATGTACATTAAGATAAACCCTTTTTTTCTCAGAAAAATCGGAAAAAAAAACGCATCGTACCGAAGTATGAGCGTCCTAGAAACTGGTCCATANATGTGTTTGCGTAGTGGTCTTCTTCGATGTCAAGTCTCCCAAGGATTTTCTCCAGATCACACTCAAGTTGGTCTTTTTCCGCAGGCCTCTCATTAAGGCTTTCATCTGTTATGTCTTCTAGAAGATTATTCTTGCTGCCTTTCATATAACATCGATCTTGTTTGATCTCATCAGAATCAGCTTCAGAGCTTTTGTCATTCTCAACTACTTCAACAATATCATAATCTGGAAACTCCTTTTCGTCATCAACATTTGCAAAGTCATCATCACAAGTGTCCTTATCATCATCAATAGCTTCAACATTTTCTTCTACCTTCATGTCACTAAGGCCAAACAGACCAGATGCACTAATGTTACATGAGTCATGCTTAGTTTCACTTTCAGTCAACTCCAGATCAAAATCAAACACGTAAGTCACTAACAGTTTGAAACTGGACACTTCTGGTTTCATGGCATCGAGTTCCCCCTTTTCTATAACTTCTGCGACACTCATCAAGTTATCGTTATCGGCATCCAGCTCCTTATTCTGCACAAACTTGTTTTCTAACATTTGCTTTCCATAACCCATGTTAATGGATTCTAGTACATGTTGGGTCGACAATGCAGTGTTAAGGGCTTCCATTTTTGGTGACTCCAGCGCAGGCTGTGTTGATAGATCGGTGTAAGGCGCTTCCTGTGAAATGTTGTTCATCGACGTGAAACTCTGGTCACCCTCTGAGAGCCTCTCATACTTCATGGTTGATGGAGAAACTCAATCTGAAGGACTGTAATAATACAAACAAAATTGTATTATTTAATTATTCCTAGACTGTTATAACATGTACAATAAAATCATATAAATAATATGTTTTTAATTTAATTCTGTTTCAACTATAATTTAAAACCCAATACCAAAATTTAACAAGAACAACCACATTGTACATAATATTTATTATATTTCATTATTTCCAATACTGACAAAACGAAACTATTAATTAGCCGTATTCAATTTTTTATGTAAGACTTTAACGAATGATATCTAAAAAATAATAAAACATATCATAATTTGATTATAATTATAAGTGGTGTGGATATGATAGTGTTATTTTTCATTAGCGATCAAAATTTAGTGCAAGAGGTGCATTAAATCAATTTTAAAACAAAGCCCTAAAAAGCGCAATTTTCTTTTACATTGAATTAATTTCGTTTCATTTACATTGAATGAAAATATTAATAAATTTTAGCATACAAATGGAAAAAACCTGCTTATTTTGAAAATTGAACTGTCTTTTGCATGTACATTGATATTGAAATCTTTTTACTAGTGATAATGCATAATAAAAATCTAGCCTTTTATGATACCATTAATCTATACATTTAATTTATTATACGCAAGTATTTTACATCCCTATTGTGATCAAACGTGATTGCTTGTTTTCATGATGATGTTTCGAACACTGCAGTAACGTACGATCTTTACGCGTAATAGCGTAGGTTACATTTGCCGGTACCCGTCAAATACGTTAATTGTGTAGAAGTAAATGTGTACAATATTTTAAATTTATAGTTATTAAACACTTTATTATTTTTTAAACTGGCTAATATATATTCTATGTAGTTCCTGTTAATCCATTTCGGACACGTGTCTATTTTTTTAAATATATTAAACTATTTTATTAAAGCAACTGTTAAGTATTTGGCTTTAAAATTTTGCTTAAATGTGTGGTCAATATGCCAAGAGATGACATGAAGGTATCATAAATTGTGTTTAATGACCAGCCACATGTGGTTTATTCAGGGACCTATACAAGTATAGGTCCCAGGATTTATGACACCCTGTTTTCTTTGTAATTGTCTTGACAGTATCCGATCATATCGAGATAATTGCGGCTTGTGATGAGCAAAGGGGAAATTAAACACTGGGTTAAAAAGGTATCCGGACAATCGCTCCTACGGACAATCGCTCCTACGCTAAATTTGACAGGGCGGACAGTCGCTCCTACGATCTTTTGACAGGGCGGACAGTCACTCCTACGATGTTTTGACAGGGCGGACAATCGCTCCTACATTATTTTGACAACCCGGACAGTGGCTCCTATTATTTTAATTACCGGTAAAATAAAAGTAAAGAAGAACATGTGCAAATATGAAATAAATAACAACATTTCATCTATGCGGGTTTTATGTTAATTCCACTCGCAAAACGGCGCTTATTCCAATATATTATGTGCCGTGGTATATTTTAGTATTTTATATTCAATATTTTTTTTTTCTCTAAACAACACACTATAATTACCTTGCAGTTGAAACAACAATAAAACCAGTTAAAAGCACATCGTTGACAATCACAAAACTGAATGACATTAATTTAAAATATGGCTTCAAAAACTGCAAACTGTTATTTTACACCTGTCGGTGCTGTCTGTGTAGATCAAAGGTCTTTGATGTGAGAGCCGAATTTCCGAGGATTTCTTGCTGTAAACTTGTAACGCATCAGCTGGTTGACTATTTATTGCGCAATACTACATTACCACAAGATTGGGATAAAAACTATCGGACTTTACTGCAGTTTAACTGGGATTTTAAATGGGTGTTAGAAAATATATTGTGATTGCTGGAATTTAAAAGGGAGATTGCTTTACAGGTATTATTTGTCAATGGATTGACTTGAAAATTAGGACGAAATTAAAAATCACTATTTTGCAAACAAAATCATAACAAAATAATTCAGAAGTTTAAAATATTAATAGTGCTGATTTTGACTTAAATCTATAGTGTGATTGTGCCTAAACAAGCGTGACCTCAGAGATAATGTTTCGTGCTGTCAAAATAATATAGGAGCCACTGTCCGGGTTGTCAAAATAATGTAGGAGCGATTGTCCGCCCCGTCAAAACATCGTAGGAGCGACTGTCCGTCCTGTCAAAACATCGTAGGAGCGACTGTCCGCCCTGTCAAATTTAGCGTAGGAGCGATTGTCCGTAGGAGCGATTGTCCGGGATTCGTTTTTTCCTTTTATATTTAAAAGTTCAATACTTTATTGGTCTTCAAATTAATAAGTAATCAAAGTTCTTGATTTTGCCAACAAATTATGTTTCCCAATTGTGGGTCTACTCTAGACATTTCTTTCAATTTTTTTTTCTTTTAATAATTATTTCTTATTATGTTTTTTATTTTTATATCAATGGAAAATATTTTTTTTTTTCACTATTTTTTTAAAAAAGAATTTAAAGAAATCTAGGCAAGAATACATGACAAGTAAGGTGTGACAGTTCAAAAACACACATTTTGACAATGCCTGTATGATGTGATGATGATGACATGTTCATATGTGTATAAACTTTTTTGATCTCAAAAACATAGAATATACTTTTGATAATGCACATCATTGATGTGTCATATTGGTAATCTTTGTTAAGTCAAGAATTATCTGAACATTCATTAGAATTGAAAAAAAAGTTCAATCGACCAGAAAAATCCAATGGCCAACTTTGACTAATTTAATTTGAAAATTTTTGAGAGATTGACCTACAAATTGCATGAACAGGTATAAAATAGTGGGTGTTAATAGCTTAAGACATTATTGGCAACATGTCTGTTTAATTTATATTATCAATATTGTTTAATTAAGCATGGAATATTAATCAAAACTGGGGGTAAAGTTCAATCGACCAGTATTGACCAGTAATGACCACTTTGGGAGTATTGACCGGGGCGGTTTTAACTGGTTTAAACCGCCGGTTAAAACCGGGCGCGGTCGATTGGTGTCAACCCTGACTTATAGTGACAGTTTGCGTAAAAGATTGTTGTTTTATATATAAATCGTATAGTGAGAAATAAACTTTACATAAATTCATTGAAATATATTTTTTATTCGAGGTTGACATTGAAAACCTGGTCAAAATCCGTTTTGAATCGATAAAATAATATATAAATGATCATAAATACATGCAATAGGCGAAAATCATTGCAGCGTCGCGAGTTATGCAAATTATATCTATATTTAGCTTTCGCTAAATATATAGCTTAATAGCTTTTCGCTATTAGCATATGGAAGATAAATACATAGATTTAGCAAAAACATACCATTGCAACTCAGTTTCCGCCTGTAACAGATGTATTTGAATTTGTTCTTACCTTCTCTCCTCTAAATTCGCCCGTATCCGCAATTTTGTTTGTTTAGGTTTGAAATTACCGTGTCGAATCATGAATATTAATTAGGTCGTTTTCGTACTTTACCGTACTCGACCCCAAAATAAAAATTGCTATATTGTTTGTTTTCAACCTATTTCAACCGGATTTTTAGTGATATCCTCAATAAAAACACGTTTTCTTACGATTCTGCCCATATATATATCCGCGAACTGTCACTTTAAGTTAAAGAATTGGTTACAATATACATGCAACATATCCATGTACAGCCAGGTATTCAAACGAAGCTTCATATACTGGGTATGTCTTACTTTGTGTGGTTGCATAGTGGATATGGTGTCTGTCTAGCGATCAGTATGTCCAGTGTTTGATTTTTACTCAGGGAGCGTTCTCATAATTTCCTATGTCAACCCCTAGTACTGGTTGAGAGTGTCTCAATAAGCTTAAGGCCTTGATACAATTGTGTTTACATAAAAGGTTTTTAACTTAAGTTTACACATGTGTTTGGGTCATTGTACAAGCTTACTGAACAAGTGCCATAACTCTGGCTCACAATTAAGCATAATTATGCCCATTTTTGTACTTGAAAATTCTGGTTAGTGTTTGCATGAAACTAATTAGTCTACTAGTACTTTATATCTTTATATCTACTTCAGATAGTGAAATGACACTTAACATATTCATTCAGGATCTTAATGAACATTCACTGACCAAGACCTATCACTGTGACCAGCTTTTTAGTAGAATTATGTCCCCTTTTGTTATAAAGTCCAGTAAAGCTTTGCATGCAAGATAAAATGATCACCAATAACCATAAAAGTAACCAAACAATTCAAAATAGACTATACATTTTCAAATTAACATTTGGCAGTTATCGTGACAACAACAATTGTTTTCCGCATATTGTGATTTAAATTAAACAGCAGACATTTTACTTATATATGGCACAGGGATATTTCTAATGTGTGATTAACATTTATTTAATGTGTGATTAACATTTAGTTTGTTTGACCTCAACTTGTGAACTTTCTGTTTTTTGAAGGCGCACCAGCAAGGTCGCAAGGCAGACTCATTGATCAAAGCTGGGAAATTTGATGAAGCTATAGCCTGTCACAACAGAGCTGCTGGTATATACATGTATTTCTGAACATTATTTGGCCTCGCTCTGGGAAAACCTGGCTTAATGCGTATGAGTAAAGTGTAATCTCCGATTAGCCTGTGCTGTACGACACTTCCTTTAGACGAAAAATACCATAAAGCTGAAAGTGTCATCAGTGATAAGCCTATGCAGATATCTGTGGGACGACACTTCAGGCGTAGGCATTAAGCCCCATTTTCCCAGAGCGAGCTTCAATTAGAACTGGATCAGCTATGCGTTGAACCACCAAGCACATGTTACATCTGATATCAAAGAAAGTCAAAACTGTTCAGGGCTTTTTTTTCTTCTGTAGCAAGGGCCTTATAAAGTCCTCTTCCCCCAAGAGAAAAAAACATTCCCCTAAGAGAATTTCTTTAAAATGATGCAATTTTCCCCAAATTTCAAGCTTGCTTTGGGAAATTTTTCCCCTTTTTTCAGTTTTGTTGCCAAAATGGAAGGTCAGGCCCTTTCCCCAAATCAAGAAAAAAAGCCCTGCTGTTTGTCACATACTCTAGTTTACAGATAGCTGTATATAAAGACTTAAGGGGCGAAATAACGCTTCAGACATATTTTGATTTAAGGACATTGTTTGATATGAGATTTAATACCATGTGCTTGCTTGCTAAATTCTTAACAGATGAGAAGTTTAGTGGTTTGGTTTGTCTTTTGCAACATATTTGATCCTTGCTCTGGGAAAACCGGACTTAATGCTAATCAGTGATGACACTTCACGCACATGCATTAAGCCCCGTTTTCCCAGAGTGAGGCTCATCAAAATGTAGGTGCATGGTAATAGTGCTTTACTTTGGGTACTAATAGATCCATGGTTGTGTCTGGAACAGGAAGCCTCCTGAACCTTGCACTGTCCCCCATACCAAACTATGCCTCCTAATGAAAGGAATCCTGGTGCAATCTATAAATATGTAGTACACATACACTCAGTGCTTAAATAAGCATGTTTTATATTTTAAGAAAGTGATCCCCCCTGAAGTTGATTCCCACTGACTGTGTGATTCCCCTCTGACTGTGTGATTTCATCCCCCTGACTGTGTGGTTCCCCCTGACTGTGATTCCCCCTGACTGTGTGACCCCCTGACTGTGTTATTCCCCTTACTTTATTTTTCCCCTGACTGTGTTATTCACCCTGAATGTGTGATTCCCCCATAACTTTGTGATCCCCCCCCTGATTGTGTGATTCCCATTGACTGTGTTATTCCCCCCGACTGTGTGATTCTCCCATGACTGTGTGATTCCCCTTGACTGTGCGATTCCCCCTGACTGTGTGTTTCCCCCTGACTGTGTGACCCCCTGACTGTGTGATTCCCACTGACTGTGTGATTCCCATTGAATGTGTTATTCCCACTGACTGTGTGATTCCCCACTGACTGTGTGATTCCCACTGACTGTGTGATTCCCCACTGACTGTGTGATTTCATCCCCCTGATTGTGTGGTTCCCCCTGACTGTGATTCCCCCTGACTGTGTGACCCCCTGACTGTGTTATTCCGCTTACTGTGTTTTTCCCCTGACTGTGTTATTCACCCTGAAGGTGTGATATCCCCCCCCTGACTGTGTGGATCCCCCTGACTGTGTGACCCCCTGATTGTGTGATTCTCCCATGACTGTGTGATTCCCCTTGACTGTGTGTTTCCCCTGACTGTGTTATTCCCACTGACTGTGTGATTCTCCCATGACTGTGTGATTCCCATTGACTTTGCGATTCCCCCTGACTGTGTGTTTCCCCCTGACTGTGTGACCCCCTGACTGTGTGAGTCTCCTTTACTCCGTGATTCCCCCTGACTCTGATTCCCCCTAACTATGTGTTTCCCCCTGATTCTGTGATTCCCCCTGACTGTGAGATTCCCACTGACTTTGTGATTTCCCCAGACTGTGTGATTCCCCCTGACTGTGATTCGCCCTGACTGATTGATTCCCTCTGCTGACTGTGTGATTCTCTCCCCTGACTGAGTTATTCCTTCCACTGACTGTGTGATTCCCCCTGACTGTGTGATTCCCCTGACTGTGTGTTTCCCCCTGACTGTGTGATTTCCCCTGACTGTGTGATTCCCTTCCCTGACTGAGTGATTCCCCTTGACTCTATAATTCCCCCTGACTGTGTGTTTTCCCCTGACTCTGTGATTCCCCCTTTTTATTGTGTGATTCCCCCTGACTGTGTGATTCCCTTTCCTGACTGAGTGATTCCTCCCTCTGACTGTGTGATTCTCCCTGAAAGTATGATTACCCCCTCTGACTGAGTGATTCCCTCCCCTGACTGTGCGATTCCCCCTGACTGATTGATTTTTTATGCTGACTGTGTGATTGCCCCTGACTGTGTGATTCCCCTTGACTTTGTGTTTGCCCCTGACTTTGTGATTCCCCTTGACGGTGTGCTTCTCCTTTACTGGGTTATTCCCCCCTGACTGTGTGATTCCCCCTGACTTTGTGATCCCCCCTGACTGAGTGATTCCCTCCCCTGACAGTATGATTACTTCCTCGGACTGAGTGATTCCCTCCACTGACTGTGTGATTCCCCCTGACAGTGAGATTCCCCCTGACCAAGTGATTCCCTCCACTGACTGTGTGATTCCCCCTGACTGTGTGATTCCCCCTGACTGTGTGATTCCCCCTGACTGAGTGATTCCCTCCCCTGACTGTGTGATTCCATCCCCTGACTGTGTGATTCCCCTGACAGTATGATTACTTCCTCGGACTGAGTGATTCCCTCCACTGACTGTGTGATTCCCCCCGACAGTG
>VMBQ01000353.1:303337-320151 GCA_007657795.1 Dreissena rostriformis | reverse complement strand
TGACTGAGTGATTCCCTCCACTGATTGTGTGATTCCCCCTGACACAGAGATTGCCCTGACTGTGTGATTCCCCCTGAATGTGTGATTCCCCCTGACTGTGTTATCTCCCCTTACTGCGTGCACCTCCATGAATGTGTGATTCCCCCTGACTGTGTGATTCCCCATGACTGTATGATTCCACCTGACTTTGTGATTCTTTCTGACTGTGGGACCCCCCCCCCCTGACAGTGTGATTCCCCCTGATTCTGTGATTCCCCCTAACTGTGTAATTCCATCCCCTGACTGTGTGATTCCCTCCCCTGACTGAGTGATTCCCCTTACACTGTGATTCCCTCTACAGAGTTCCTGCTCGAGGCCATGCAGGCGACACGCTACACACAGGCGCTTGAGTCGCTGAAGTTGCAGCATGCCCACCACCTCAAGCAGACAGACAAACTGTACGACAGACACCGCCGGGCACAGCTTCTTCAGATCAAGACCAACCGTCGACAGTACTGCGATAAAAGCTCACAGACGTTGTTGCAGGTAGTGCGTTCTGCATTAGAGTAGTTAATTTAATTTGTTTTAGCTATGTCAGAGATTTTTGTACCACCACTAAATTATATTATACAAGGAAACTTGGCCTTCTGATATTTCAATAATAGTTGCTTAAAATAGGTTTGTTTCCTTCAGGGACCAGTGATTCAAGCTCTGTCAGAACATTCCATACCCAACACCAGTGCACCTGCACCGGAAATGAGTGTCATCCCCTCGTGGGAACAATCTCAGACACTGGAGGACAGTATATACCACACGCTGACAGAAAACGATTCCTTGATAGGCATGCTATTGCGACGCAAACAGAACATGAGTTCCGAGTTGATGCGTCCGGTGCATTCTGGTGTTCCAGTAGAGCGAGTGATTTTCTCCCGAGGAGGTGCCGACAGACGAAAAGAAAATGAGGATTTGAAATTTCATAATGACGATCTGAGAAAACATGTGAAGTCTTTGATGAAAGAGTTAGACGAGCTGCAGAGAGAAAACAGGAAACTGAAAGAGAAGTTTGGAACAAGGGAGACAATTTTTTCTGATGTTGGTCAAAGTGAGTTGGAGACAATACCGGATTTGCCTCCCCTGGAAATGCCAACTTTTGACTTTAATTTGACGGATGAAATGGAGAAAAGTGACGAATGTGACTCGTTTGATATTGGAAGGGAAAAATCATCAAAGTAAAGATTGTTAATTAGTTAAGCTTTGGCTTTTTGTTTGGGGCATAGTATTGTCCTATATACCCCGACATGCTTTATGTGTAATTATTTGGGAAGCTTAATGCACTCAAAGATTTTGAGGGGTATACGGACAATGTTTGCCTTCATATAGATGTCTGTTGAAAACGCTTGATTTCCCAGGGTTATTTCAAGTATATAGTTAAAGTATAAGCACACACAAAAAGAGATTTCACAATTATTAGTCCCCTACCGGTTTCACCGGAGGGGACTTATGGTTTGCGCTTTGTCCCTCAGTCTGTCTGTCTGTCACACTTTTCTGGATCCTGCGATAACTTTAAAAGTTCTTCATATTTTTTCATGAAACTTGAAACATTGATAGATGGCAATATGGACATTATGCACGTCATTTCATTTTGTTCCTACGTCAAAAATTCTGGTTGCTATGGCAACAAAAAAAAATAATATTCTTACAATGGTGGAATTTCTGACAATGGTGGAGCTGGTAGGGGACTTTTATTGCTTGGCAATAGTCTTGTTCAAACTCACTTTAACAACTTGATTTCCCAGTGACTTCATTATAAGTCCCCTACCGGTTTCACCGCAGGGGACTTACGGTTTGCGCTCTGTCCGTCAGTCTGTCTGTCTGTCACACTTTTCTGGATCCTGCGATAACTTAAAAAGTTCTTCATATTTTTTCATGAAACTTGAAACATGGCCAGATGCCATTATGGACATTATGCACGTCATTTCATTTTGTTCCTACGTCAAAAATTCTGGTTGCTATGGCAACAAATAAAAAAAAAATCTGACAATGGTGGAATTTCTGACAATGGTGGAGCTGGAAGGGGACTTTTATTGCTTGGCAATAGTCTTGTTTCATATGTAGTGTTCATTTATAAGCACACACAAAAAAGGATTTAAAAAATATTCAAACTCACTTTAACAAATTGATTCCCTTCGATGAATTATTTCCTTGTTATGCAAAGTAGTTATGCAAAATTTCTAATTAGAAGACATGTGTGGAACAAAAAACAATGCATTTATATAAAATGTGAACACATTGACAAGGTAACAAGTGACTGCTGTTTATATGTTAAAATTATATATTTTACAAAACTAAATAAAAAAAAAAACTTTCTTTTTTCAATATTTAATTTTTGTAAATGTTTTCTTGGCCTATTTTAGATATTCCCCCTTTTAAGTTGGGTTAAATGTTCTTGCTATTTGTCAAAGAGACAGTTACATCTACCAGCGATTTGTTAAAGAAACAGGAATATGTAATATATATATATTTTTTTTTATATTCTGAATTTCATTTGACTCTGCAAATGTATTTGTATTATGTGGTTATTGTTTATTAACCATATTATATGTATTATATTAAATTATGTGTATTATAGTGCTCTTTATTGTATTTTTTGTGGTAACCATTGTTTACATGTTGTTGGCCTTCATTTGTGTTGATCAAGTTAAATTCTTCATTTAATGTGATTTATAGAATATATGTATATAATAAGTACATGGTAAATATTATGTAATCATATTTTGTTGCTTTAGTGTCTGCAACGTTATAAATAGTTCATTGATATATTTAATGTATGCTTGCAAAAGTACAAGTATTGGTTAATGCTTTCCTATTCAATATTATTAGTTGTTAATAATGGCTTCTATTTGATATCATTAGCATGACTGCAATTTATTTAGAAATATAACCCAATGTTGAATTAATGTTATAACACTTTATAATTTAGGTCCAAACAATAAACTGTTTGTTTCCATTGAAAAGGTAGGAAGGAGAGCAATGTTGCCTGTTCAGTGTTTTGTTTTCATTTCTTATTTTTATGCTCCCCTTCGAAGAAGAGGGGGTATATTGCTTTGCACATGTCGGTANAGTAATCCGTTCATGAGACACAACTCACGTTGTCTTGCATAACGAAGGTTTTATGCTTTCCTCCGTTTAAAGTAAATCCTAAATACAGTAATTATGTTGCCCAAGGGGGAATATTCAAAAAGTTTTTATACTTCGTTAGAAACTCTTTCGAAATTGTGTCTTGAAATTATTTCATATACGGTTTACGATAAAAAATCCAAAATATGCAATACATTTACAGCACAACCGAAACATAAATCAAGACTTATCAAAGAGATGATGATCGACAACGAGTGAAAATAACATAAATATAAATTGATGTTTAAAATATAAGACTTAGGGATAAATGGTTATATCAATTAGTTGAAAAAGGATAGTTTCTTTCACTTTTACACTGTACTTGTATTTGACTAAATTACTATGTCTTTAAAGTATTTGCATCTGCTGTATACATTGTACATGGAAATGGAAAACTGCCGCATAATGTAATATTTTAATCGTGACGCGAACACTGGTTTGAATTTAGCTTCAAAATTCAATTGAGAAGAGGTAATTATGCTTATCATAGGAAGGACGCACACACAATTCGAACTCATTCAATTTGCCGTATAAATTTCCACGCCGCTTATTGTTCAAGTGAGTTGTCTGGAAAATTTTGTGAAATTCATGACAGTCAACTGACAATTTGAATCCCATTAACGCTGGTTGGAAAATCTCAAAATGCTATTGCATTTTCATTTAAGTTGGTGGAGGTTTCATGTAAATTAAAATTGCAAGAGAGTTTCAAAACGTCAAACTTGCAGACAGTGTTTCTCTCATCATGAAGATAACCTGTAGTCAATATATCAATCAATGCCTCAAGTTGTTCGTTCGACAAACCTTTCTAACAGACAAACCAACATACACTTAGTAGACATCCTGATAAATCAAGTATTTTGCTCGGTGAATTTAATGTATTTTGAAGCAAATTAATTAGGTCAAAAGACATTATATCATATATAACGTATAGGATTTTATCACATGCTATACCTTGTTTTCAATGTAATACAGACATTACGTTCTTTTTTAATTACACATGTGTAATACAACATTTTTAAGCGTTTTCATTGGCTACAAAATCAATAACTAACCAATCGCATGGCTTTATTTTGGTGAAATGACGTCGTCAACATGAAATGACGTAAACAACTTTTAGTAAAAGTAATAGTAAACAACTTTTAGATCTATCAGCATTTGTTTGGTCAATTAAGATGTATTTTATTTAGTTTAAAAGCATGTGATAAAAAAAGATCTGACACTCGTTGTCATATCATACCATATTTTTTAAACTCGTCCAGGAAATTCGTTAGTAAGCTCGCCAAAGGCTCAAAATTCCTGAACTCGTTTAATAAAATATGGTATGATATGACATCTCATGTCAGATCCTTTATGTAGTGAAAAGACTTTTTTGGAGATGCCTTAAATAACCAAACTCAATTATAATTTAGCTGTTCCACTTCCGTCTCAAATCCCACAACTAATAAAGGCCATCACGTTTTGAAATGCCTTGCGATTATATCAGTTTATACATTTGTGGATTAAAGAATCATCTCTGAATCGCATAACATTGCTCTTCGTTTTGTAGTTGTTCCTTTTTGGTCAAAAACATGCACAGACTACTCAACTTCTATTTTCTGTTTAAAATGCATTACATTTTATCTTAAACGCCACCTGGGAAGTATCGTTAGTACTTTTGTCAGTGCCCTCTAGTGAGGTGCAACAAAGATTACATACTTATTTTATCGAAAAACGATACAGACATAAGGTTTATATCGTCATATCTAACATGTAAGGACAAAACACACGCGATGCATTGTATACATTATACTTGTCGGGTCTTTTGAATTGTATGCATTAACGGTTAAACGATTATCATGAACATTTTCTTGGCTTCAAGGCAATATAGATAACAAGTAACTTGAATGTAATATTGAACTGGTTAATTTGACTTTATGCAAGTATTCGTGCTGAAGTTAAATTATGGCTTTATTATTAAACTATGTGTATGCTATTGTAAAGGAATTTCTGCAATTATAATCTTGAATATTACAATCTTGAATCTTTACCACTACTGATTTACTTTGTATTATCCATGTCTAAACAATGTGTCGTGTTGTAATTGCTATAAACATATGAGAAATGGATGTTTAAGTATAAAACACAGGCAATTGGGATTCATGAATAAGTGAAATTATTATCAAACGAACTACTGCCTTATATCTTAACATCGAATTTTACCAATAATGTAGTTTCTACTAGTTTAAAAAGTTTATTTCTTATTGATATTGTTTTTAAAAACACATAAGTTATGCCAATATCTTTGCTCTTCCTTTTATGAGGATTAACCGTTGGGGCATGACGGACTCTATGGTAAACTGTTTTTCTGTTGATCATACCTCTGCGCCCCCATTTTAACGAAAAAAAAAAAAAAGTTTTTTGGCAGAAATGAATATGTGATACGAATGACGTTTTACGCGTTAATCATGACATGAGCGCTTGTGCCTTATACATGTTTTTGTAAAATACGTTTTAAGCAGGTTTTCACCTTTTTGTATTTATAATGTACTACATCGTGGTATCAGATTGTGTATGTCTTGTTGAATCGGAATCATGTCTTCAGAAAATGTAGACTTTATAGTTAAATCCGAGTAATATGTCGTACCTCTAAAAATTGACTGGTATAAACGCCTAGTTGATATAAACATTATTTTGTGTCAGGCCAATTTGTGTCAGGCCAATATCAGCGTAGAGGTATTTTACAATTGTCTTCAGTGCGTATCACGTAACTGCTCTTTTAAGTTAAATGTACTCACCGAACGAAAAAAAAAACACAAACTTACGGAATACCGTTCGTGCCATCGTGGTTACACATTAAAAGCCAGAGGGCGAGAATGCGAGAACGCTAAGGTACGATGGCGAGAATACGATGGCGAGAGTGCGATAATACGATGACGAGAGTGCGATAACGCGATGACGAGAATGCGAGAGTGCGAGAATATGATGACAACAGGGCGACAACGCGATAGTACGATGGCGACAATGCGATAGTACGATGGCGACAATGCGATAGTCATATCGTACTGTCGCCACCGTATTGTCGCACTCTCGTTATCGCGTTCTCACACTCTCGTAATCGTATTCTCGCGCTCTCGGCATCGTATTCTCGCACTCTCGTCATCGTACTCTCGCGTTCTCGCATTCTCGCCATCGCGTTCTCGCAGTCTTGTCATCGTATTCTCGGACTCTCGTCATCGTTTTCTCGCACTTTCGTCATCGTACTCTCGCGTTCTCAGATTCTCGCATTCTCGCCATTGCGTTCTTGCACTCTCGTCATCGTATTCTCGCACTCTCGTCATCGTATTCTCGCACTCTCGTCATTGTACTCTCGCGTTCTCATATTCTCACCATCGCGTTCTCGCATTCTCGTAATCGTATTCTCGCACTCTCGTCATCGTATTCTCGCACTCTCGTCATCGTACTCTCGCATTCTCGCTCTCTGGATTTTAATGTGTAACCACGATGGCATTAACGATATTCCGTACAAACTAGTAATTAACTTCATCATTGACTCAAGTGCGATGAAAAACATACTAGACGAATAACAATGCGCCGGTGATTTTGAGTACGGCATACCGTTAGGCCATAGTGGTTACACATTAAAATCCAGAGGGCGACAATGCGAGAGTGCGAAAATACGATGACGATGGTGCGACAATACGATGGCAACAGTGCGGTAGTACGATGGCGACAATCCGATAATACGGTGACGACAATGCGAGAGTGCGAGAATACGATGACGACAGTGCGACAATACGATGGCGACAGCACGACAATACGATAGCGACAGTGCGATAGTACGATGGCGACAATGCGACAATGCGAGAGTGCGAGAATATGATGACGACAGTGCGACAATACGATGACGACAGTGCGACAATACGACTCTTATGCGCACTGTTTATGAAGAACAATGTTATCTTGAGACTGATTTTTTAGTGTTAATAATAACAATAACACAACTCTGTGGTGTGCATTTGTTAAACAATAACTAGAACAACTAGGACACAGAATTTTATTCAAAAATTTAAGTAACAATTTTAATTATTCTAATGAAATTAACCAGAGATTTAAAGACCAATTTATCCAAAATTGGCACGATACAATTTATAACCAACCGAAACTGGAATACTATAAAATTTTCAAGACCGAATTCGCGTATGAACAATATTCAGATTGCATTAATTCTGAAAATCACACACAACATTTATCAAGTTTTAGACTTAGCGCCCATAAACTGGAAATATAAACTGGTAGATATAATAACATACCAAGAGACCAACGCACATGTAGATTATGTAACGCAAACGCTGTTGAATCTGAATATCACTTCTTTCTGGCTACGATACCATTGAGAAAGTGGACCCATTTCAATACAAGAATTTTGATAAACTGGACCCATTTCAATACTTGAATTTGATAAAATGGAAAAATTCGTCTATCGTAATAGAAATCTCCATTTTAAATATGTTTTCAACTTTTAATAAAATCCTTTATTTAAGTATGACCGGAAATTCAATATGTTTTCTTAATTTACTTTCAAAGCCTGTGATAACGATTTCATGATTCCACAAATAATCAAAATTTTCTACAAAACATATATATTTNAGTAAAATGGTTGACTGGAAATAGGAAAATGGTTTCCGGATGATAACTCAAGAACGCTTACGCCTGGGATCATGAAACTTCATAGGGACATTGGTCATGACTGGCAGATGACCCCTATTGATTTTGAGGTCACTAGGTCATAGGTCAAGGTCACAGTGACTGGAAATAGGAAAATGGTTTCCGGATGATAACTCAAGAATGCTTAGGCCTGAATTCACGAAACTTCATGGGGACATTGGTCATGACCGGCAGATGACCCCTATTGATTTTCAGGTCACTGGGTCAAAGGTTAAGGTCACGGTGACCTGAAGCAGTAAAATAGTTGACTGGAAATAGGAAAATGGTTTCCGGATGATAACTCAAGAACGGTTACGCCTGGGATCATGAAACTTCATAGAGACATTGGTCATGACCGGCAGATGACCCCTATTGATTTTCAGGTCACTAGGTCAAAGGTCAAGGTCACAATGACCTGAAGCAGTAAAATGGTTTCTCAAAAAAATGATAACTCAAGAACGCTTAGGCCTGGGATCACGAAACTTCATAGGGACATTGGTCACGACGACGACCACCACCACCACCACCACCACCACCACCACCACAGTGACAAAAAATGTATTCACACAATGGCTGCCACTACAACTGACAGCCCATATGGGGGGCATGCATGTTTTACAAACAGCCCTTGTTTTTTTTTTTGTTTTTTTTAATACTATACATGAGTTATTTCCCTTTTATATAATATATTCAAAGACAGAATTTCAGGGTTCCCACTGTTGATCGCCATTGTTGCAAATGGCGCCAAATTAAAAAAAGTTGCTACAAATTTCCTAAAAATCGCGATTTTTCGAAAATCCACATTTTTTTCTGCGTAATATTTCTGAAATCTTCCAAATCATTCGTACGATTTGTTTCATGAAAATGTAAAAGTAAACTAAGTGTATATGATGACAAGTTATAAAATTATCTAAAACCCAATCTGGTATTTCAAAACACCTTAGAGTTTAGAGAATAAGGGTCACAAGTGTAAGTGAAAACAAAAAACATTTGCAACATCTAATTGAACTATTAAACTATTTGACAGAGACTTATGAAATATGTTTATACATGAATTATGGAGGTTTCAGAAAATGTGAACTGTTATTAGCAAATGGACGAACTACTCAATATTGAAATATAGCTGTCTGATTGTGGATTTGTTTATTGTGTAATTCTGATTTATTAAAGACTGGGTTTTCTGCTGATTTACATGTAAATAAAACAAATTAAAATTACCTAAATCAATGTTGTTATGTATTGTCATTCAAATAATGAAGACAAATCGTTTAGCAATATGCGGATATGCATGTGAAACAAGGACATATAACAGTAAGAAAAAAATGAACTTAGTGATTAGTTAAGCTCTGTGATGAAATGAGATTTTGTATGCCCCCTTTTTTTAAAAAAAGGGGGTATATTGTTTTTGGCCTGTCTGTCTGTCCTTCTGTCTGTCTGTCCAAAACTTTAACCAATATTAAAGTTTNTACGCCATTGGCCTCCTCTACACTCGCGTTAATTACCAGCATTCCATTTTCCTGAACATAAAACAAATCGAAGTTTTCGGTACGATGAAGCGGTGCTGGTTCACGTAGAAATGGCTTCAGTGACATATCCCAGGGATCAATGGCTCGAATCTTACACGGTATGTACGCTTCTTCGTCTTGTCTGTTCTGGTTTATGTTCTTTGGTCCTTGTTTCACAGATACACGAATGTTCGACTCCAAAAGAAATAACGTCAATATGGCTACAACAAATAGTGCCGCCGCTACATCAAAACTTAATTTGAGATTGTAGATCACTGTTACAAAGTATAGAAACATGGTTTAGGCTCAATAATTAAATGACTTATTAAGCTTTTGTTTTGAAAGTATGTACATGAATGCCTTATATCGAGANCCAAAGCCTAAAACGACAACACGGTAACTATGTGTGCGCTAAACAAATAACGCAGCTGTTATGCCTTAACTACACTCATCATTATATCGATGTACTCGCAATATGACACACGATTCGATTTAAGTTACATGTTAAACATTAAAGCTGTTCAGCAAAAATGGCAGAGTGCCATACATGTATGCATGTAATGTAATTTGATTTTATGATTAAAAAGTTAGATCATCATTGGTGTGTGTATGTGTGCGTGCGTGCGTGCGTGCGTGCGTGTGTGTGATTTTGGAATGTTGGTCGCAAAATGTATAACTTTGGTGAGTTAGTTTGTCGGTCTTAAATTACATTATATGAAAGCCGGCACACGACCAGCTCTACAAGGCTCTTGCACTTCCAGTGATTTGTAAGTGTAATGTTCACACTAAACACATGTGTTTAGAGCTATATGGGCTTCTNATTATGAAATCTTTGGTAGTTTTATTTAAATGATTGTAGTTCATGTAAGAAACATTTTTAGTACCCCCATATTTGTAAAGCTACTTTCAAACACATTCCAGGGTAAGACTAATGTAGGCTGTTTACTTGCAAATGTAGAACAAAATGGGCATTAACTCTAAATATGACTTATTATGTTTTACATATCAATATAAATGGTGATTTAAGAATCATTGAATTATAAACATAAACTTTCTACTGAAAAATAATTTTTATGCAAATTGGTTTAGTTATTGGGAAAACAGTTTGTTTAGAGTAATGTTCAAGCGGCTTACTATGGTATTTTAGTGACCCATATGTTAATTAAAAATCAATCACATTTAGGTAGACAGCGCTCATGCATGTGCGTATCTTACTATATATGCCGCGCTCTGAGAAAACCGGGCTTAATCCATTTGTGTAAAGTGTTGTCAAAGAATCTGGTACAACATTTAATGTACATGCATTAAGCCCCATTTTCCCAGAGTCATGAACATTCGAATGTAGAGCAGTTAGTTCCTTAACTCTATTGCACGACGATGTATATGGGAGTCCAGTTTCAACCATCTGCCCAGAGGGTAAGAGAAACATGTGTCGTGTTCTGAGAAAACTGGGCAAAATGCATGTGCGTAAATTGTCATCCCAGATGAGTTTAAACCTATGTATTTTAGCTCGATTGCATCGAAAGCCGCCGGCTTATATAAACGCTCTCGAGTCCGTTTCCTGGGACTAGAACCAGAACTTGGTGTTTTGGGGGAGATCGATGGAACGCTTCAAGTGGGGATCGAACCCGTGACCTCCCGATCGCAAGGCGGACACCATATCCACTACGCCACGGCGACCTTTAGTCCGCAGAGGTTTATCTGGGACCTAAACTGGATTTTCGCTAAGAAGAGACATCATTTAAACAAAAAATTCCATAAACGCGGACATTTCCGTCCCTGATTAGCCTGCGCGGACTGCACAGGCTTATCTGGGATGACAATTAACGCACATGTATAATGCCCAGTTTTCTCAGAACAGGACACATATAACACTTTGATGCTAAATAGTGCATTTCATGAAAGTCATTAATATGCTCTAAATGTATACCGTAGATATAAAAATGTACTCGAAATCCACATATCCAATTCAATGATAAGTTTCTTTCTTTTTATTTGAATATTACCAGTCACTTGTACTTTCCAATTAAGTTTTTTGATAACCACTTTTCAATAATTGTCATTATCAAAAATTAAAGAAATGATCTCGAACTTAATCATTTTGAAGTTTTCTTTAAAATGTATGGTGTAAATGGTGTTTTTTTTAATATTATTAGTTCCATCAATTTACAAATTGTTTTCCCTCACATATTATTGGTACATAAAACAAATATAAGACTATTTTTATAGTGGACATTGTGGAATTATATCAACAGCAATGCTAACAAATATTTGTCTTCTTCAGATCTTGTCAAACCGACTAGACTGTCTTCAACGCTTTGACCAATTCACCTACCAAACGCCGAGCCCTATCTATCAGCTCACTGAGCGTTACCTAGCAACAAGAACACCACAACCACCCCCTTTCCTGACCTTACATACAGGTCTAACTCACCAGNTTAAAAAAAAATAATTATACATTCTTCAAATAACATCACTTTCTTCTATTAAATAGATTTTTAAATTTAAAATGTCTAATATTGTTCAATTAAAAAGAGAACAACAATCAAACTGAGTATTGAAGAGTTTGAAAACAAGATTAATGGTTGTTTCATATTTAGCCTAACTCTTTTTTTTTATTTGTCTAAAAACAAATTACATTTTATTGGTTTGTTCAGTTACATTTTTTTTATGTCAAGCATTTAAAGGTTTTGTTCCACAAAAAATGATTATTTGCAGACATTTACAACTTATGTTATCTTAAACAGACATCGTATTGGCTTTTGCCCGTAAATTAGGTAGCACCTATAATCATATTATGGAACATTTATGTAATTGTTATTTGTTTAACTCTGTGATGTTATAAATGGCAAACTGTTGCATTGAAGATTCAATGGGAAGAAAGCACAGGTTTGATAAATGTGTAGTCTATAAAAAAAGGCATGCTTCCTCACTAAATGCCTAGCATTCCAGAAATTGCTGAGTGCACTGTAACCTAACGTGTAACCTTCAGCTATAAGTACGAGGTTGTTTACTCTTTGTCAAATTTTCCGATTTCGTTGTCAGACTCAGATATTTGATTATTTTAATCCGTGCAAAACCGGTAAGGCATACATTTATTTTATAGAAGATTTTTTTTTTGCTAAATTAACAAATGCATTTTAAAGTTTACTGCGGGTATAGAAGTAATGCTATTTCGGAAAGAGACAATTTCGGATGTTTTGTCGATAATGCCATATTATTTTATCGGATTATCATATGATTTGTCTGTTGAGATTGCCTACCATAAAATAGCAATTAAACCACAATTATGTTTTTGTTTGTTTTAACAGTAGAAAAGTGCATAGACTATAGTTTTGTTTAATTTGAAATTTAAGAAATAATAATCAATAGTGAATACAATCAATCATCTACATCTATTCTCAGTTCTGTCTTCAACACGTAGGGTTTCCAGTGTTAGGTTTATATTTTGTTTTCTCTTTTCAGGAACCTTGTATGGCGTTTTTTGACCATTTAAAACAATTAAGATCGCCGAAGGAAAGGTTACGTGATGCTGTGACAAAAAATGACATTGAAGAACTTCGGACACTCCTGGCAGACGGTATAGATCCCAACACGCCTCTGAATAAATATGGCGACAACACGGCACTACATCTGGCTGCAGTACTTGGACATTTTCTCTGCATCAAGGAACTCATAAATGCAGGTGTTGATTGTGATCTTCCTAACGGTAACGATATAACACCTCTGTTCAATGCTGCGCGAAGGGAACATGTTTTGGCTATGAAAATACTTCTAAGACACAGTCAGGTTTGCCAAGGCTTGTTAACATTATGGTATGATGGACGTTGGACAGAGTTCCTGCACTCTTCAGCAAGTGATGCTGTGTTAACAACGTTGCTAATAGCATCCCCAGATATCAACCGCATGCGAGAAAATTTGACAAGCAATATACTTGCTAGCTCTTTTCATCGGAAGTTCTACCGATCTGTGTATGCCTTTTTTCTGACTGGGTACAAGTGTGATGATACTTTAAACTACATAGACAAAGTCAAAAAGGCTATCAATGACCACAGTAATTCACAAGACGAGTCAAATGCCGATACCCCTGCTGATACATTTTTGCTTAAAACAGATGCCTTGCTAAATATGAAATGTACACACAGGCTTCAACATTTGTGTCGGTTAAAAGTGAGAAACTCATTTCATGAGAACTGCAATGTGTTCTATGGTTTAGAACAACTTGTTTTACCATCACCACTGAAGAAGTATTTGTTATACGAAGAAGAACTGTAGACATGTACTTATGTTCATTCCTTGTATTAGGTTAGATACATGTACATAATTTAAAACTGTTAATTCCTTGTATTATGTTAAACACATAATTTAAAACTGTTCATTCGTTGTATTATTTAGACGCATACTTTAAAGCTATTATGTGATTAATAAACTTGTTTATCAGTTTTTCTTTAAATTATTTCCTATGCACACAATCTTTTGTTTAATTGTGTATTTGTAGCTAGTAATTGACGTCATTTTCAATATTTGCTGTCACATTATCTTGACTTTTAGTGTATGTCATTGTGTTGTCAATATCTCTGTTACGTAATGGGACATGTAGCTTGACTTTGTAAAGTCTTCACAAGGTTTTTAAGAGACATGTCCATTCAGGCAAAAGTAACAGGAGGGCCATGGGCCCTAAGGCGCTCACCTGAGATCCAAAGGAAGTAGTCTATTCTGAAAAGTGCGAGCTGATTCATGAAGATTGAACAAAAAAAGTCACTTCTAGAATATTAAAATGTTTTTTTTTTTTTTAAGATGAACTAGTGACCTTTTTGGAGCTCACATGAACCAGTTTCAATCTCAGCCGAAATTTCAATGGGACAAATGTTCTGAATAAGTTTCATTTCGAACTCGACCGCAAGAAGTCATTACAACAAGTAAGTTTCATATAGATTTCACTAAAATTGTGACGAGTAAGTTTAATATAGATTTCACTAAAATTGTGACGTCTAGAGTGCTTACAACGTTTCACTCTAGCCATATAAGGAAAAACGCCCCACCTTTTGGGGGCCATGTTTTCGACGAACCATAACCATTTTTAAACTCAGCCCAGCTATCATTAGAAAAAATGTTCTGACCAAGTTTCATAAAGATGAGACCATACATGTGACTTCTATTGTGTTAACAAGGTTTTACTATAGCCATATAAGGAAAAATGCCCTGCCCCTGGCTGCCATGTTTTTCAACGGACCAGTCCTATTTTCGAACTCGGCCCAGATATTATTAGAACAAATGTTCTAACCAAGTTTCATGAAGATTGGACTAAAAATGTCACTTCTAGTGTGTTAACAAGGTTTTACTATAGCCATATAAGGAAAGCTGCACTGCCCCCTGGCGGCCATACTTTTTCACAGATCTGAACCACTTTCGAACTCTATCAAGATTTTATAAGAACAAATTGGTTCCTTGCCATAAATAAAGGACCACGAAGGTGTGATATGTTCCACAACCGTGAGCAGAATGGACGTAACAGTAATCCCTCTGTAGTCGGCTGCCGTGTTGTTGTTCAGTTTTGCCACAGCACACTCGACTTCGGTGGTATCTGCTATATTGTGACACCACTTGTCTTGTTTCAGATAAGAATTTTCATATCTTTAATCGTTTTTTGGTGTTGCCAAAGTATCGATTTTTTTTTCTCTCCCATCAGAAATTTCCTCAGGGGATGTTAGTTTTATTCCTTCATGCAGGAGGCAACTGATAAGATGCCTATTTGTGGATCTCTGCTGGCGGACTAGTTTATAGGGTAAACGGACCATACGGCCCAGACTATACGACCCAGATCTGCAATCTGCCAGATCTGCGGACCATACGGCCCAGATTCGCGGACCATACGGCCCAGATATGCGGATCATATGGACCACATGTTTTTACGTCATGCAGATTATTTTATACACGAATTACTACAATACTTAGTATGCTGTGCATACTATGATACCATGTACAATTAAAAAAAAACGGGTAATGAAACGTTATTGTTTATAATTATTTCCATAAAATTATTTCATATTCTCCTATTCGAAACTCTTTTGTGTTGTATCAACAATTATTCATTGAAGCAGTAGGCATTCCGCAAACATGAATTTTCATGTACGTAAAAATTAATTTTAATCAGATTGGATATTAAATTCAAAATGAATAAATGTCGCGTGGTGACAACGGTAATTAAAATTTCTTACATCACATAAATATTTTACAAACAATTAACACGTGCGTTTCTTTCTTTAAAAAATGCAAACAATAAATGTTCTATCAATGTATCTTTAAATAACACGTGTTTTTTTCATATTGAATACATGTTTTTTTTAAAGTTTAGCACCCAAAGGTATATTTTAAAATGTCAGTTTGTATGTTACACTCGAATTAGAGACTCGTATGTTTGCACCTAGGGTACGCCCTATTTATGACACCTACTGATTGGTGTTATTATAACATTTATGGATAATATACTCTAGTTGATTAACACGTCTGCAATTACCAATTAAAGTTAAAGTGTGACATGTTTGCATTCCGGGAACGCCCTATTTATAACACATATTGATTGATGTTATCAAGTACACTAATTCACTAATGGAGTGAACACGGCTTTAATTACGCAGAAACGAACGAGTTGCCGATGCAATGTCAGTTCATCAAAGAAAAGAAGTTAAATCGCCACCAGAGCAAACAAACCCGTGCCATCCAAGGGCGTTTGTGCGCGGCTTGGAACCGCTACGGAAAGAGAGAAATATGTACATTATAGTCTATTTCGACTATATATAAAGCTCATCGTCATAAACATACCTATGCAATAAATATATCATTAGTACAAATATTCTGACGTAGTTTCACGAGCATTGGACCAAAAATGTGACTTCTAGAGTGTTAACAAGGTTTTACTATAGCCATATAAGGAAAACTGCCCCGCCCCCTGGCGGCCATGTTTTTCAAGAGACCAAAACAATTTTCGAACTTATCAAAGATATCATTACAACAAATGTTCTGACTAAGTTTAATGAAGATAGGACAATAAATGTGACTTCTAGAGTGTTAACAAGGTTTTACTAAAGCCATATAAGGAAAACTGCCCCGCCCCCTGGCAACCATGTTTTTCAACAGACCAGAACCATTTTCGAACTCATCCCAGATTTCGTTAGAACAAATGTTCTGACTTAGTTTCAAGAAGATTGGACAATAAATGTGACTTCTAGAGTGTTAACAAGGTTTTACTATACAGTAAAGCCATATAAGGAAAACTGCCCCGCCCCCTGGCGGCCATGTTTTTCATTCAACTGGAACCATTTTCGAACTCGTCCAAGATATCATTGGGACACATGTTCTAACTAAGTTTCATGAAGATTGGACTAAAAATGTGACTTCTAGAGTGTTAACAAGGTTTTACTATAGCCATATAAGGAAAACTGCCCCGCCCCCTGGCGGCCATGTTTTTCA
>VMBQ01000353.1:287047-302356 GCA_007657795.1 Dreissena rostriformis | reverse complement strand
GGGGGGGAACGTCTGCACTAAAAATAAAATGGGGGGAAACGTCTGCGGAGGAAACGTCTTGGGGGGGGGGGGAAACGTCCGGAAACCGATATTATTGGGACACATGTTCTGACCAAGTTTCATCAGGGATGTATATATGTCTAATATACATCCCTTGTTTCATGAAGATTGGACAATAAATGTGGCCTCTAGAGTGTTAACAAGGTAAATATTGACAACGCACGACGGACAAAAGGCGATCACAATAGCTCACCATGAGCACTTTGTGCTCAGGTGAGCTAAAAAAGGGGTATATTGTTTTTGGCCTGTCTGTCATTGTGTGTTTCTGTCTTAAAACTTTAACCTAGGTTATAGTTTGGTCATAACTTTTGCAATATTGATCATTAAAACTTGATATTTGGCATGCATGTGTATCTCATGGAGCTGCACATTTTGAGTGGTGAAAGGTCAAGGTCATCCTTCAAGGTCAAAGGAAAAAAATCAAAGCAAAGCAGTAGGCGGCATTGTGTTTCTGACAAACACATCTCTTGTTTTCTTCTCAGCTAGTCCTATATTTTTACAACCACGAATGTTTATCAAACTTTTTTTTTATAAAAAGATGCCTTAAAACATGCTTAACAAGGTTCGTCACCATAGACATATGCCCCCCTTTTCCAAATTTTTCTAAACCTAAACGCAGTGTTTTTCCACATTTTTCGAAACCTAAACACAAAGTGCGACAGAATTTCAGACAGACAGACGATCACTATATGCCCACCTTTGGGGGCATAAAAACATAAATATACTGGTTTTCAAATAGAAAATAATCAAGGAACCACTGAATTTAAGTAATTTTATTCAAAGTTTTAATGACAAGAAATAGTAATTACTCATGAACACAAATACACTGAACCAGAGAAAAACTCTACACACTTTAAGGTGGCTGCAATCTGCCAACATTTCATTCCACAAACACTAAAACATGTTTAACACATCACTGGAAGCTGTTATGGGTACATTACTTAATTTGTCAATGTTTTATGCAATGTGGTGTTATTAATTAGCAATTAACCAATTAAATGCAAGTTCTCTGAACAGGACATAATTGTGCCTGAACAGAAGTTGTTTTTAGCTTCAAAGTGGTGGAAATCTGAATGATTAAATAATCATAAATATTCATAATAGGTAAAAATTGTGTACATAAAAATGAATTGGCATTTCTGAACATTCTTTACTTTATAATGCTGACACATTAGTTTTAACCAATCAGAAAGTAATTTTAGTTTCAACCAATCAGAAAGTAATTAGTTTCAACCAATAAGAAAGTAATACTAGTTTCAACCAATCAGAAAGACTGATGATAAGTTGAAGACCGACTGCAAAGAGTGAGCAGAACATGGGCCAAAGAATACCTGCAGAGCTTTATGGGCATATTTTTTATGCTTTCCGGTGTATAGAGAAATATCAGTGAAAATTCACTGTTTGAAACAGTGAAAAATATCGATAATTTTCACTGTTTTACTGTGAAATCATTCTTTTGACGTAATGATGTCATTATTCCAGTTAAATTATCCAATAAAACTCTTTTACAATGTAAGTTTAAGGTGAAAAAAGCATAAAACAAAAAGAAAATTTGTTGGATTCGGCGGAATATCTTTTTTTAATTCACGATTGATCATAGAAAATAATATTTTCTATGATCACTCGTAAATTCAAATCACTATTCCACCGAATCCAACAAATATCCTCTATATATTTCTTAAGTGCCCAGTTATGATGAAAAGTTAAAATGACCTCTACATAATTAATAAAGCATTTTACAATCTAATATTATATTGTTGTTTGTGTGTGTTTTTTTGCATAAGACGGTTCGACAATTAATTTCCTAAACAGCCATAAACATATCATATTGTCATAATTCAAATGGTTGTCCAATAGAGGAATGGTTGCTTACAGAATAAAAAAAATTAATCATAGAATTCAAACTTTATCAAATCTACCAAGTTATTTATAAATATTAGTGTGAAAAGCAGCACCCTCAAGAAACCCCATTTTAAAGTTGAATATTTAATAAATATGAAAAAAATTGGTTTTGTAAGAAGGTGACTTTTCAATTAAAGTGTGCTTATGTCTGACAAATGAAAACTACCAACATTTACAAACATATGAATTTTGTTTAAACCTTTTTTTAAATTTCTGTAAGAAATATTCTAAATATAGAAATATACTAGACATCCATAATTTTGAAAAATAAATTGATCCAATTTAGAAGGATGGGAAAGTCTACTAGGCATAAATGGGTTAAAAACAAAAGCACTTTTATTGCTGAATGCACTCGTTCACAAAAAGAATAAAATATGGTTAATGAAGACATCTTTCTTTTTTTCTAATGCTTAGATTTGGTCACTTAAAGCCATTTGGTGGCGAATATATATTAACATGAGCAGGCATATTCTCGGGCTTTTTCCCTGCCAGTTATAAAAACAAATCACAGTAAACAAACATAAAAAGTGCATAATTATACAAAATAAACAATATAATTTCATACCTAATATTATGTCATAAAGAGATTTTATAGTAAGTTACCTAGTACTAATGAATGATGATTTATTTGTAAAACACTAACATAAACATTACAAAATTCATTAACAGATTAATAATCCCAATTTTTACCATTTGCTGCAACAAATATAAAATACCTATATAACCAAAGCAGCTGTCTCATAGAAAAACAAAATTGAAAGAAAAATCCATAAACCATCGTTTTAAGGCTATATACACAATGCCAATTGAAATACTGCACAAGAACTAGAATTGCTCCCGGTACTTCCTGCACCAATAGTCACATGTTTACATGATGCTAAAAATAGTCACATGTCAGGTCACATGACACTTGCACACTGGTCATGTGACAAAGTCGGCCATTTTGAACAACACAGATATTGGCCATTTAAATATATCACGTAGAGGCAGAAAATCACAGAACAGCTGGTTTAATTCTTCCACCATCTCCCTCCGACACGAAGCGCTTCCTTCCACTGCAAAGAAACAATGGAGCAAATGAGCCTGGTTTTGGGAAAACTGGGCTTAGTGCATGTGCCTAAAGTGTTGTCCCAGGCCGTACAGGCTCAATGCATGTGCCTAAAGTGTTGTCCCAGGCCGCACAGGCTCAATGCATGTGCCTAAAGTGTTGTCCCAAGCCGTACAGGCTCAATGCATGTGCCTAAAGTGTTGTCCCAGGCCGCACAGGCTTACAATTGACAACACTTTCCGCCTTAACTGGATTTTCGCTAAGAATCATCAATGGACTTCCTTTAAACAAAAAAGTCCATAAAAGCGGAAAGTGTTGTCTCTGAGTAGCCTGTGCAGTTCGCTGACACTATACACACATACATTAAGCCCCGTTTTCCCAGAACAAGGCTCAAATGATGGTCATGTAACTGGTAAACAAGGGTTATTTCAATTTAAAGAATGACATAGTATATTGCTTTTGCAAGTGTAATATAAGTAAAATATTGATACTTTTCATTTTTTAACTGCACAAGTCGTACAGTGCTAATAAGGTCAAGGTCACACAAATTTACAGGGGACAAGGTCTCATAGTGCTTTTCATGTCAAGGTGATGTCTCAACTGGGGTCGAGGTCAAGGGCTCCTATTCCAGTCAATGAACAAAGGGCACGTTCAAGACCCCTATTCCAGTCAATGCACACTACGTCAAGGTCAAAGCCCCTATTCCAGTCAATGGACACAAAGGGCAAGCTCAAGACCCCCTATTCCAGTCAATGCACACTAAGTCAAGGTCAACGCCCCTATTCCAGTCAATGGACACAAAGGGCACGCTCAAGACCCCCTATTCCAGTCAATGCACACTAAGTCAAGATCAAAGCCCCTATTCCAGTCAATGCACACTAAGTCAAGGTCAAAGCCCCTATTCCAGTCAATGCACACTAAGTCAAGGTCAAAGCCCCTATTCCAGTCAATGGACACTAAGGGCACCCTCAAGGACCCCTATTCCAGTCAATGCACACTATGTCAAGGTCAAAGCCCCTATTCCAGTCAATGGACACTAAGGGCACACTAAGTTAAGGTCAAAGCCCCTATTCCAGTCAATGGACACAAAGACCCCATATTCCTGTCAATGCACACTAAGTCAAGGTCAAAGCCCCTATTCCAGTCAATGCACACTAAGTCAAGGGCAAAGCACCTATTCCAGTCAATGGACACTAAGGGAATGCTCAAGGCCCCCTATTCCAGTCAATGCACACTACGTCAAGGACAAAGCTCCTATTCAAGTCAATGAACACAAAGGGCACACTCAAGGCCCCCTATTCTAGTCAATGCACACTAAGTCAAGGTCAAAGCCCCTATTCCAGTCAATGGACATCAAGGGCACGCTCAAGGCCCCCAATTCCAGTCAATGCACACTAAGGGCATGCACAAGGCACCCTATTCCAGTCAATGCACACTAACAGCACGCTCAAGCCCCCCTATTCCAGTCAATGCACACTAAGGGCACGCTCAAGGCCCCCTATTCCAGTCAATGGACACTAAGGGCACGCTCAAGGCCCCCTATTCCAGTCAATGCACACTAAGGGCACGCTCAAGGCCCCCTATTCCAGTCAATGCACACTAAGTCAAGGTCAAAGCCCCTATTCCAGTCAATGCACACTAAGGGCATGCTCAAGGCCCTCTATTCCAGTCAATGCACACTAAGGGCATGCTCAAGGCCCCCTATTCCAGTCAATGCACACTAAGTCAAGGTCAAAGCCCCTATTGCTGTCAATGCACACTAAGGGCATGCTCAAGGCCCTCTATTCCAGTCAATGCACACTAAGGGCATGCTCAAGGCCCACTATTCCAGTCAATGCACACTAAGTCAAGGTCAAAGCCCCTATTGCAGTCAATGCACACTAAGGGCATGCTCAAGGCCCTCTATTCCAGTCAATGCACACTAAGGGCATGCTCAAGGCCCTCTATTCCAGTCAATGCACACTAAGGGCATGCTCAAGGCCCTCTATTCCAGTCAATGCACACTAAGGGCATGCTCAAGGCCCTCTATTCCAGTCAATGCACACTAAGGGCATGCTCAAGGCCCCCTATTCCAGTCAATGCACACTAAGGGCACGCTCAAGGCCCCCTATTCCAGTCAATGCACACTAAGGGCATGCTCAAGGCCCTCTATTCCAGTCAATGCACACTAAGGGCATGCTCAAGGCCCCCTATTCCAGTCAATGCACACTAAGGGCATGCTCAAGGCCCCCTATTCCAGTCAATGCACACTAAGTCAAGGTCAAAGCCCCTATTGCAGTCAATGCACACTAAGGGCATGCTCAAGGCCCTCTATTCCAGTCAATGCACACTAAGGGCATGCTCAAGGCCCCCTATTCCAGTCAATGCACACTAAGGGCATGCTCAAGGCCCCCTATTCCAGTCAATGCACACTAAGTCAAGGTCAAAGCCCCTATTGCAGTCAATGCACACTAAGGGCATGCTCAAGGCCCTCTATTCCAGTCAATGCACACTAAGGGCATGCTCAAGGCCCCCTATTCCAGTCAATGCACACTAAGGGCATGCTCAAGGCCCCCTATTCCAGTCAATGCACACTAAGTCAAGGTCAAAGCCCCTATTGCAGTCAATGCACACTAAGGGCATGCTCAAGGCCCTCTATTCCAGTCAATGCACACTAAGGGCATGCTCAAGGCCCTCTATTCCAGTCAATGCACACTAAGGGCATGCTCAAGGCCCCCTATTCCAGTCAATGCACACTAAGGGCATGCTCAAGGCCCCCTATTCCAGTCAATGCACACTAAGGGCACGCTCAAGGCCCCCTATTCCAGTCAATGCACACTAAGGGCACGCTCAAGGCCCCCTATTCCAGTCAATGCACACTAAGGGCATGCTCAAGGCCCCCTATTCCAGTCAATGCACACTAAGGGCACGCTCAAGGCCCCCTATTCCAGTCAATGCACACTAAGTCAAGGTCAAAGCCCCTATTGCAGTCAATGCACACTAAGGGCATGCTCAAGGCCCTCTATTCCAGTCAATGCACACTAAGGGCATGCTCAAGGCCCCCTATTCCAGTCAATGCACACTAAGGGCATGCTCAAGGCCCCCTATTCCAGTCAATGCACACTAAGTCAAGGTCAAAGCCCCTATTGCAGTCAATGCACACTAAGGGCATGCTCAAGGCCCTCTATTCCAGTCAATGCACACTAAGGGCATGCTCAAGGCCCTCTATTCCAGTCAATGCACACTAAGGGCATGCTCAAGGCCCTCTATTCCAGTCAATGCACACTAAGGGCATGCTCAAGGCCCTCTATTCCAGTCAATGCACACTAAGGGCATGCTCAAGGCCCTCTATTCCAGTCAATGCACACTAAGGGCATGCTCAAGGCCCCCTATTCCAGTCAATGCACACTAAGGGCATGCTCAAGGCCCCCTATTCCAGTCAATGCACACTAAGGGCACGCTCAAGGCCCCCTATTCCAGTCAATGCACACTAAGTCAAGGTCAAAGCCCCTATTGCTGTCAATGCACACTAAGGGCATGCTCAAGGCCCCCTATTCCAGTCAATGCACACTAAAGGCATGCTCAAGGCCCCTATTCCAGTCAATGGACACAAAGGGCACGCTCAAGGCCCCTATTCCAGTCAATGCACACTAAGTCAAGGTCAAAGCCCCTATTCCAGTCAATGGACACTAAGGGCAAGCCCAATGCCCCCTATTGCTGTCAATGCACACTAAGGGCATGCTCCAGGCCCCCTATTCCAGTCAATGCACACTAAGGGTACGCTCAAGGCCCCCTATTGCTGTCAATGGACACTAAGGGCAAGCCCAATGCCCCCTATTCCAGTCAATGCACACTAAGGGCACGCCTAATACCCTCTATTCCAGTCAATGGACACAAAGGGCACGCTCAAGACCCCCTATTCCAGTCAATACACACTAAGTCAAGGTCAAAGCCCCTATTCCAGTCTATGCACACTAAGTCAAGGTCAAAGCCCCCTATTCCAGTCAATGCACACTAAGGGTACGCTCAAGCCCCCCTATTCCAGTCAATGCACACTACTCACCCAGAAGGCAGGTCTTTGAACGCCACATCGGTCATCACACTGTTCTTGTGACACATCTCACCAAACCGCTCCAGTAGTGTGTATGCATTCGGGACATCCAGACTGATATCTGGCATATTTTCGTAGACGCGCTTAAATCCCTGCAAGAGAGGCATCAGAATTCAACAGCTAAAAAAATAAAATTTGATCGCCCTTTCAGTTTTCCCAAGCATTTAAAAGGCCTTACTTTGATTTTGCAATTTTTAACACTGAAATACCAACTGCATTTATTATTATATGACCAACTTTATAAGTTAAATTAATTCTTGATAAATTAATACTGAAAAACCAATTGAGGTATTTTTTTAAATCAATTGCAGATTGATTAATACTGAAACACAAACTGAAGTTATTGGTAAACTCAAATCTCAGTGTTTTTTCATCATATTGGGAATGGGGCAGGGGAACTCTGGATTGGGAAAAATGGCCTAGTTTTGACTTAATTGTGAAATTAATGTATTTATTTTTTGGTAACAAACACTTTTAAATTGAGATTAAGTGTTTTCAATCTTATATTAACTTAGGTTTAACCCATAGAGCTGCATAGGAAAATTAAATTAAACGTTGAATATTTAAAAAAAAAAAGGCTTGTCACCATAGGATGACATATGCCCCCTTTTTCCACATTTTTCTAAACCTAAACGCAAAGTGTTTTTCCACATTTTGCGAAACCAAAAGGCAAAGTGTTACGGAATTTCAGACAGAGAGACAGACAGACGGACAGTGCGATCACTATATGCCCACCTTCGGGGGCATAAAAATTACCAAAACACAAACCAATTCTTGATTGATTAACACTGAAAAACCAACCAAGGTAATTTGTGAACTCAATTCTATATTGATAAACACTGTTACAACAAATGAGGTAATTTGCAAACTAAATTCTTGATTGATTAACACTGAAAAAAACTGAAACACGAACTGAGGTTATTTGATAACTCAATTCTTGATTTATTAACACTGAAAAAAAACTGAGGTTATTTGTTAACTCAATTCTTGATTAATTAACACTGAAACACCAACTGAGGTTATTTGTTAACTCAATTCTTGATTTATTAACACTGAAACACGAACTGAAGTTATTTGTTAACTCAATTCTTGATTTATTAACACTGAAACACGAACTGAGGTTATTTGTTAACTCAATTCATGATTTATTAACACTGAAACACGAACTGAGGTTATTTGTTAACTCAATTCTTGATTTATTAACACTGAAAAACGAACTTAGGTTATTTGTTAACTCAATTTTTGATTTATTAACACTAAAACACCAAGGGAGGTACTAGTAATTGGTAACCTCAATTCTGGATTGATAAACATATGACAACTGCTCAAGTGTATGGTTAAACACAATAGTTTTGTTTTCATCTACACAAAGTTTAGATACTAATACATACTGCTGACTGTTTATAAGTCATGTTGATGAAGTTGATTGATTTAAGGCAATGTTATCAACCTAATCATGAGCTTTATTTGAGCTTTTAAATAACAAGAAACCGTCGGAGACGGGTGATGCTCCCCAAAGTGTTTTTTTGTCACAATATTGCACTATATATTCAGATAAAAGGAAACGTCTTGAGGGGCATAACTTTGGACAAAATAATACGATGGATGGTTTAGCAACTTAAAAATTTCAAAGGGCCATAACTCTCTAAATAAATCATCTAACCAGAACCAACTTATAACATGCACATCTCCTCAAGGTATTTAAGCTTCCCATAAAGCTTCATTGAATTCCAGTCAGTAGTTGGGAAGAAATTGCCCAGACAATTATTGCACTACATGAACAGTTTAAAGAAATTTTCAAAGGGCCATAACTCTGTGAACAATAGCACCGCCAACGCTCAGGTGTGGGTGCTTGGATTTTGTTTTATTGACCTTTGACCTTGAAGGTCATCATTGACCTTGACCTTTTCACCACTCCAAATGTGCAGGTCGTTATTTCAAAGGGCCATAACTCTGTGAAAAATCATCCGACCAGAACCCGCTGATAATATGCACATCTCCTCTTTGTAGTGAAGCTTCCCATAAAGTTTCATTGAATTCCGGTCATTAGTTGCTGAGAAATAGCCCGGACAAGAAAAATTGCACTATATGTACAGTTAATGAAAATTTTTTAAAGGGCCATAACTCTGTGAAAAATCATCCGACCAGAACCCGCTGATAATATGCACATCTCCCATTGGTAGTGAAGCTTCCCATAAAGTTTCATTGAATTCTGGTCATTAGTTGCTGAGAAATAGCCTGGACAAATTTCCAGACACACACACACACACCCACGGAGAGACGAAGCGGCGACTATATACTCCCCCATATATATATATATGGGGAGCATAAAAATTCCATTAATTTCTGGATGAATACATTTTGTATTTACTCGCACATTCATACCATTTATGCCATAAATGTGAAAAATTTTAAGGCAGTTAAATATGTGAAAATCATTCTTTAACATCAAAGAGAGATTTCAGTCAGTCCATCAAGCAATGAAGCTGTTTTAGTCTATTGGCAGCTTTGGTTTTCAGAGTTTTACTTTTTTTGGGGGGGGATGAAAAAAAAAGGAAGAACATTTAAAGATAACGTATAAGAGCTTGGCAATTTACTTGTGTCATTTGTTCCGGAGTGATGATGCAGTGTTCATAAAGGGACTTCAGTAGGGCAACCATCCTCTCAGCTGATCGCTCAGTGCCTTCCTCCATTATCATCACAGTGGCCTGCAATAAACAGTCATCTATACATCAGTGTGTAAACAGTCAACTATATGTCAGTGTGTAAACAGTCAACTATACATCAGTGTGTAAACAGTCAAATATGTCAGTGTGTAAACAGTCAACTATATGTCAGTGTGTAAACAGTCAAATATATGTCAGTGTGTTAACAGACAAAAAAACGTCAGTGTATAAACAGTAAAAATATATGTCAGTGTGTAAACAGTCAAATATAACGTCAGTGTGTATACAGTCAAATATATGTCAGTGTGTAAACAGTCAAATATATGTCAGTGTGTAAACAGTCAAATATACATCACTGAGTAAACAGTCAAATATACGTCAGTGTGCAAACAGTCAAATATACATGTACATCAGTGTGAAAACAGTCAACTATATGTCAGTGTGTAAACAGTAAAATATATGTCAGTTTGTAAACAGTAAAATATATGTCAGTGTGTAAACAGTCAAATATACATCAGTGTGTAAATAGTCAAATATACATCAGTGCGTTAACACTAAAATATACATCACTGAGTAAACAGTCAACTATACGTCACTCAGTAAACAGTCAAATATACGTCAGTGTGTAAACAGTCAAATATACATCAATGTGTAAACACTCAAATATACATCACTGAGTAAACACCCACATATAAATCACTGAGTAAACACCCAAATATACATCATTGTGTACACAGTCCAAAAAACATCACTGTTAAAACAGTCCAAAAAACATCACTGTCTAAACAGCCACATGTGCATAAATGTGTAAACAGTCAAATACACATCATTGTTATAACAGTGTACAATACATCACTATGTAAAAAGTTATCTATACATTACTGTGCAAACAGAAAACCATACATTGAAGCGGACTGTTTATATCAGCAAAAAATACACACAATTGTAAGAATACCACCAAGTAACAAGATATAACTAAAGCATTTCGTTTGAGTTGTTCACAGTTTTTAACAATATTTAATTAAAACAAATTTTTTAAGTAAAATTCATTTTAATAAGTAAATACTTACCTGCTATNGGGTCAGATAATTAATTCTGACTCGCAGGAGCTATAGAAAAAGACTGACCTGACAATAACAACTTCTGGTCTACCCAAGAATATTTACCCATAACAAAATCCAGGAACTTTGATGTTACTTGCTTCTTTCTTATGCCACGTCCATCCTCCTCTTCATTTTCAGACTCACTCCTTTCCTGGGTTGTAGTCTCTTCCGACCCTTCACATTCCAAAAATGACCCTAACATAAATTCAAATGTTTTAGTTCTTTTTTTATTAGACAAGATAATTAAATAGTGTATCATTATGCAATAAACAAAAATAATGTACCATAGAACAGTCATATCCAAACTTGTCAAATTTTTACAGAACAGTAGGTCCTGTAAACTTGGAAAATATACAGGACCTCCTCTTTTTTTACCCTGCATTACACCAAGTCATCATCAATGACAAAACAACTCAAAAGTCACATAAATCAATGCATACAAACATATCTAACAGAGCCTGATTCTTAAGACCTCTTCTCTCATTCTTTAGTCTATTTAGTATGTAAACATCAAACGATTTAGTATCACTGGGATTGAATTGAGTGTCCCCTATCTGTTGTGTAAGTCCTTCTTGGATTACACGGTAACCCATGTGCTTCATAAAAATCAACAGTACTTTAATAGTATCATGACAATCAATCATCATATTTACATCATAATGTACATGATCATTACATGTTGTATAGCTTCCTGACTTTTTTTGGAGACCTGTCAAAGTCAAACAAATACATGCGAGGACCATCCTCTCAAATCCTCATAAGGTCATCCATTGTACTGTTGTTCATTGATGTCCTCCATCTGTTCCTAATTCTGTTTTGTGTGGAGAAGCCTCTCTCACACTAAAACACTACTCATGGGTAAAATAGCAACACACTTCAGAAGCTTCACCATATTGGGGTATACCTGACAATACTTTTCAGCAAAGATTGAAGCCACGGCCACAAAGGTTTCAGATTTTGTACGAACATCGCACAAGATTTTTGTACGGGCGGTACTCAGACACACAGTGATCTTCACTTCCCACATAAGTACTGTGCTGTTTTACTAACAGGAGAAATTCCTCAATACCAAACGTGGCCACAGATTCACCTTTCATGATGTTGTCAGGAACAAAAACATTCATCGCACTTAAAACATCAGTGTCCTTAAATCGGTCTTCAAGATTTTCAATGATAGTCATAATGAAGGTGGGTGCCACTCGATCTAATACATGTACGATCTTCTGCTGAACCTAATAGCGAATTCCCGGGCTGAAACTGCCAATGTCATCCTCATCGTCCACATCACTGTCCTCAAACCCTTCGAACACATGGTTATCCATTATCCCTGACTAAAGACTATCACTCTCTGACTCTTTGACAGGCCTGTTGTAGATCATCTGTCCATCCTTTTCTTCAACAAATATACCTTTGTACAAATATATACATATTATATAATAAAAATATATATAATAAAAAATACAAATATAAAACTTGCTTGTGAACACATCCTTCTATCTCTGTCAGGTCACGTTGACGTAGACTAATGCATGTATTTAACACCAATGGCCAAACACTACTGAAGTCCAGAGTTTCTGATTGAAAACTCTTGGACAGACCACCCATGAATGGCAGCACTTCCATGGTGACGAGGGTTAGAGCTATAAACCTGAACTGATTGACTTCTAAGAACAATTCCTTGGCTGCTGCATCCTGTTCCATGCATATTACGTTTGCTGGATACAAGCAGTAAATGGCCTTGACTGCTGCCTCCATTCTCAGCCATCGCACAGAGTGTACTTCTGGGAATTTCGGCTCTGGCAGATTCAGGATAGACTGGATTTTCCGAAGTCTGTTTGATCCTAATGCTGAGTTGCTGAAGTATCTGAATTTGTTGGACACTGTTCTGGAAAACTGGTGCATTTAAGGAATGTTCTTGGCTGCTTGGGATGTGGCATGAGCTGTCCTATGTGCAGCGCAGTGGACAGGCTGGCACATGCTCACGAAGAAGGGTCACTACACCTCCAATCCTACCCGTCGTTACACTTGCCCCATCAGTGCTGACACCTACCATCTTACTTATGATAATGTTTTTCTCCTTCAAGTCCTCTAATACCAACTGAACAATGTTTACAGCACTGGCAGATCCCATCTTTATTTGCTTATTTGACAGTAATGCATAGTCAAGTCCATCATCACCAAGATACTGAGCATACATCAAAAGTCTCTTTTTGTTTGCATTGTCCGTGCTCTCATTCAACACCAAAGAAAATACTTTTCAGTTGCCAAATAGACGAAAGTCTAAGGGTTGAATTAAATGCGATGAGTGCTCTAAAAAGCAGTATATTTCAATCCCGTTTTTATGCCCCCGGTACGGTGGCATATAGCAGTTGAACTGTCCGTCAGTCTGTGCGTCTGTCCCAAAACTTTAACATGGGTCATAACTTTTACAATATTGAAGATAGCAAATTGATGTTTGGCATGCATGTGTATCTCATGGAGCTGCACATTTTGAGTGGTATATGATCAAGGTCAAGGTCATCCTTCGAGGTCAAAGGTCAAATATATGGCGTCTGTATGTCCGTCCGAAAACTTTAACATTGGTCATAACTTTTGCAATATTGAAGATAGCAACTTGATATTTGGCATGCATGTGTTACTCATGGAGCTGCACATTTTTAGTGGTGAAAGGTCAAGGTCATCCTTCAAGGTGGAAGGTAAAAAAATATCAAAGTGGCGCAGTAGGGGGCATTGTGTTTCTGACAAACACTTCTCTTGTTTATACATGTTTTGGCAGCGCCCATTGTGTCGGATCTACCCATGGCAGCTTCCTCAAATTCCTCAATAGGATTGTATAAAATCAAAGTTGTCTATAGAATTTAAAACCCATTTATCAGAAGTAATATTTTGCCATTGTTGTATTGCATGTTTTGTTTTACCGGCCACAAAGTTTTCTTTTGTATTGTGAAGATAACATACAGTTTTACCCACATTGAATGCTTTTGGAATTGTCCCCCTTGCCGCTTAAATTAGGTCTCTGACGGTACCTCTGGTACTGCCCTTGATATTTCCCCCGTTGGTGGTATGTCCTTTTGAACAGAGTAGTTTTTGTGAATTTCTGGTTGGCATTGCCTTAAAAAGGCCTCATGATAGTGGCGTTTCTAACGCTGGACTATGTGATGTTGACTTTGTTGCTTGTTTGCTGCTAAATAATTTCTTCAAGCTTGTCACCAAAAGCAGTTCTGAATCTAGGTTCGCTATTGACTTGTACTTGGGGGTTAATTCTTTCTTTATCTGTTCCCTCCTGGTATTGATGTTTTCCGCAATGGCGGATGTTAGAAGATTGAAAGCATCAGACAGGTGGCCCTTGAGCAACGAATTCTGGCTAGTTTGTGCCTCTCCAAAAGCCTTTATAAATGGAACTGCCAGTTTTGCCAATGAAGAATGGCATTTTTGTAATACAAAGTAAGTGGACCTCATGTGTGTCTTTAATTGGTCCCACAAAATCTTGTCAACCTTGGGAAATTGCAAGGATTTGACGTTTCTTGGCCGCTTGTGCCTATGTTGGATCTCTATTATTTTCTCATTATTTCGTTGACTAGTTAGAGCCTTGTTTGTAATACTGGCCAACTTCCCGTCTATTTCGTCCTTCTTCCGAGAACTTTCAAAAAAAATTGTCAAGCTCATCGAACAATTCGGTGGTATTCTCCATATTCGATTTACTGGGAGCACTCTTCAAATAAATGTCTATGTCACTGTCCGAATTATCGATTTCTTCAATGGGCGGGTCCCTGCGATCCACTTGCGTCTTGATCATCTGTGGATTTGCGTTTTAAAAGGTATACATCGTTTTTTAGATCAGCCACCGTTTTATTCATCTCCCCGACTGACTTCGCAATTTGCGAGAATTCTTTCATCTCCTTCTGAATGTTTGCTTAAAGAATTTTTAAACCAATAAAGAAATTCCAGTCCCTTTTTAGCTCACCTGTCACGAAGTGGTGAGCTTATGTGATCATTCGATGTCCGACGTCCGTCGTGCGTGCGTGCATCCGTGCGTCCGTCAACAATTTGTTTGTGTAGACAGTAGAGGTCACAGTTTTCATTCAATCTTCATGAAATTTGGTCAGAATGTTTATCTTGATGAAATCTGGGTTGGGATTGTATTTGGGTCATCTGGGGTTAAAAACTAGGTCACTAGGTCAAATGATAGAAAAAAATTGTGTAGACAAAAGAGGTCACAGTTTTCATCCAATCTGTATGAAATTTGGTCAGAATGTTTATCTTGATGAAATCTGGGTTGGGATTGTATTTGGGTCATCTGGGGTCAAAAACTAGGTCACTAGGTCAAATAATAGAAAAACCTTGTGTAGACAATTGAGGTCACAGTTTTCATCCAATCTTTAAGAAATTTGGTCAGAATGTTTATCTTGATGAAATCTGGATTGGGATTGTATTTGGGTC
>VMBQ01000353.1:227825-244963 GCA_007657795.1 Dreissena rostriformis | reverse complement strand
TATCTCCTCCTACACTATTACCACTAGAACCTTGAAACTTTAACACATGGTAGCTATGAGCATATGTGCGACAGTGCATTATTTGGAATTTTGATCTGACCCCCCCCCCCCCCAATTTTTTTTTTTCGCATTTTTTTTCGCATTTTTGGAAGATAATGTTAAAAATTTCCACACCCCCACACTATACACCCCTCTCCACTCCACCCCTCCCTCCTTTGTGATTGAAAATGAGAGTCCCTTCACCTTTAAAAAGAAAATAGATGAGCGGTCTGCACCTGCAAGGCGGTGCTCTTGTTAGCATACGTAACCGCTTTGGGGCTACACATCACGTTAGTTGCAAAGTTGTTAACATTTCCTCCAATTATGAAACAGGTATATCTTCCATAATTCTTGACTACGTTGCACCAAAGCTGTGTTATTAGCATTTCTTATGCAAGAGTAACTGAAATCCGTTAAAAATTAGACCAATTTATATGCATAATAATTGGATTTGTCACCTTTATAGGGCCTTTAAAACGGGCGTATCTTGTGACAGTTTGGCACTCTTGTTTCTTATGAAGTCTAAATAATCTACTTTAAAAGAAAAAGCCTACATTAACAAGATGTGTTTGTGAAACACTAAGTCCCCTTTTGACCCATATATTTGACCTTTGACCTTGAAGGATGACCTTGACCATTCACCTCTAAAAATGTGCAGCTCCATTAGATACATATGCATGCCAAATATCAAGTTGCTATCTTCAATATTGCAAAAGTTATGGCCAATGTTAAAGTTTGTGCAAACAAACCAACAGACAAGCAAACCAACAAACAGACAGGGCAAAAACAATATGTCCCCAGTATAGACTGGGGGACATAAAAATGGTCATCTGGGGATGGCTTCATGGTACACATTTAAAAAAAAGTTTTCCCATGAATGGATAAATAATTGAATAGTAAAAAGTATGCATTGAACCGGTATTAATCTGATTAAAAATTATTTATCAATTTGTACCAATTTTTTATAAATGGGAAAACAAAAATAAACTAGCTAGATTCCTCAAGAAACATGTCAAGCTCATTGTCAATAATGTTTGTAATTATTGAACATGTACAATATATTGATTTAATATTTTGTCCTTTGAAATATGGAAGAAAAACTCTTTAAGCAACCAAACAAATGCACATGATGAATATTTGTGGCAATTTAATATAAAATTTCATTATGAATGATGCATTTTGAAGACATAACAAGTTGCAGAATGCTTGAATTTTATCTTTGTTTTTAAAATTGCATGATTTATGAAAAAATAACAGTCGTGACAAGCTCTGACTGACGAAGGCATGCATGCAACCACACATATACAATCGAGCAATATGACTGCTATAGATGGAGATTTCTGCAAGCAGCTCTACAACGAGCAGGAATCATATACCATCTGGTGCCTTAATATTACACTACTACATTTTTTGTAAATTAAAAAGGACTTAAATTATTATTTTTTTATTGTGTTGAAAAATTATTATTCAATACCGGTATGTTTTTTAACGAATCTATATTAATTTGAATAGTCTTCACTAATTATCATAGGAGAAATTAGTACAAATATTGCATTCCCCAAGATTTGAACCCAGAAACTTTATAATGACTTAAAAAGGCTGTGTTAGAACTACACATATTTTCTAAATTATAAAGGTAAAGGGTTACAAACCCTTTATTATTTTACCGATTTTGAATTATGATTATCCATTAATGAACCAATAATTTCAACATTTTTCGTAGTCATGAGTGAAATTTTGCTTGTTAAAACATTTATACATATTTTTTTTAAATCTATGACAATTATTTTGAAAATTGTTATTCAACCAAACTGTGACCAAGTCCCTTTAAATAATTCATTACAAATTTATGAACCCTTGAATCCATACTCAACCTAATCCTACCTTGTGATGATGCAGTATAATTTGGCAGGTTGACCTACAAATTATAAAACATGAATATCAGTGAAACAATAACTCTCTTAAAGATCTTTGGACCAGAACAATATACCTGACAATGTGCTCATGATGTATAGGTACAGAAGCTGCAAACATTACATATGTCAATGAAATTGTCTTATTAGTTACACAGATCTGCCATGAAAATGTATTGTTTAAAACACAAAACAATAACTCCCCAAACAACATTGAAGCAGAATGACAAATGTGCATTTCCAACCAAATAGGATACTCCACGTTTACTTTCATTATTCAGATCATTAGTTCCTGACATCTCCAGCAAAAAAAAAGAAACAAAATTATTATCAATATTTTCATATTTTTTACAAAAGGGCAATAACTTCCTTAAAATGATTGAATCAGAAGGACCTGACAATATATGCATGTTAACTCTATAAGAATATTGTATATACAGTGTCATCGATTCGGATCATAAGTTCCTGGGATTTCACACTGAAAAGAAGTACCAGTAATTCCTGCGATCCCAATGCTTCAAAATTAACATTCCACGCACGGAAAAATCAGTGACTATATCCCCCCCCCCTTTTGGGAAGCATAATAATAAAGGATACCTATATCTTAAAAGCCCAGCACTGTCTAATGAACTGTTTTGATTGATAGTTGGCAGGATTAGAATTAAAATTACAGTATGGGTGCAATTCCACTGGCAGGAAATGTTCCAGTTGCATGAAGTAGTGCAAGAATTAAAGCTTGGTCAAAAGTGATCTTCGTCCACTACAATGAAAAATACGTCTTTTCCTCGTGCTGGCTTACAGTGCACTGTACACTTACTAGTAATTGTGACTAGACCAGCACACATGTGCATATTCCAAAAAGTGTTTGTGATGATGAGTACCGGTATTAAACTGGTTAAAACTGTTACTTTCCAACATAATCATAAACAAGCATCTTGAATATATGAAGTGTATACAACTGTAGAATATTGAAGCAAAACACACACCTGATTTTCATGCAAATTTCTAAAAATGGTCTCACCTTCTGCACACTGGGCAGGATTACCACTTTTTAATTTGTCAGAGACCAGATGCCTAGTTTAAAGCAGCTAAAAACGTGTATTTTTCATGATTTTTTATAATCAAACTGAAAAAGTTTCTATTCTCCGTTGTATGTCAATTTTCTTAATTACTTAGCATTGAAATAAATAAATTAAATGATGAATAACTGACTCATAGTCAGTAGGGAAATAATTACCCTAAAAACTATTTCTGGATATCACTACTACATTGTAACTCCTCTTGGTTTAAGTAACGGTTTAAAACAGAGGGCAGTGAGGGCACTCAATCGAGCACCTGAGTTCAAGGAATGTTAAGTGTTGAAGACTTGATCTAGGGACCTAGTTTGAACGCACAAGATTAAAACTCAGCCAAGATGTTGTCAAGATAAACATTCTGGACAAGTTTTAATTAACGAAATAAAAGTTGACAAAACCAACAAACTAAACAATGACAGACACCAGACACAGTCTTACCACAATAGCAAGTCGCTCAGGTGCTAAGGTGGGCTAAAAACTGAAATAATTGTTTTTGAAATCAACATGATACTAACAAACTATAATATTTGCTTTTGTGAAATACAAAGAAGTTTCTTTTTAAAGCCAATGCTGATCACGTATGCTATGAAGTAATATTATTTCGATTAAGAAATATATATATCTAACAAAACATTTTTAAACCTGTACCTGAGTGTGAGTGTCTCTAGAGTATAACATCCTTGCTTGCCGACGGCCAGGGCCTGGGCCTCTTGGTGTTTCAGCTGAAACCCCAAATAGTATATATTATAATACAAATATTTACAAATGACAGATTCATAAGATTGAAGATGGATAGACTTAATGTCAGAATGTCCTATTTGAATCGAAGTTTCATGAACTTAACTATATATTTTGCTGTAAATCATTTAGATACCACTGTTAAAAAACCAATACGACAGATCATTGTATGGTTGTACTTTTGTTGTTTAGCAAATTTTTAATCAATGATATATGGTTTCTTTATATATATTATACACATATTATGGAACTTCAAAGCCTGCGGCATCGCAACAGACACCATAGAGACTCTGGCCAATGATCGCACCGCCTGGCGACATTCCATACATAGAGGCATCAAAGCAGCTGAGAAAAGCAGATCCGAGCAGGCAATACGAAAGAAAAGCCACAGAAAAGGGCGCACCGCCCTACCCCCGACTTCAAGCCCCCTTGTGTGTGCAATGTGTAACAAGGAATGCCACTCACGCATTGACCTGCTTAGCAACAGCAAGTGTTGCCCCTTGAAGTGACAAACTCAAGAGCGCATTAGCATAGTCTCCCGAGACTCAGCTCTGCTAACAACTAAGCGCCCCATGCAAGCATTTCATAATTGTATGTTTATAGAACCGACATGATTTTTTGCCGTAAACAAATGGGTTAATCCTGGTCAAACATGATTAGAATTGTTATACTCAATTTTGTACCAGTATTTAGAATGGTTTACTAAGTATTCCAAAACTTACATTTCCCGGCCATTATCATTGAGATGAAAATAAGTTTGAAGCAGCAGCACATTGAAATTGTTGTTTAAATTCTTATCTATTAAAAACACAAATATCCTCAGCACAATCGGTATGACAAGGATGTTTTTGTAACGTTTGATAATACATAAAATAAAAATATTGTTCTGTACATGAAAAGACTGGGTATGCGTCTATACTTAATTGGTATGTACATGATGTGTTTTCCGTTCTTGATAAGCGTCAGTAGTGTAATGTATGTTAGTTATAAACGTTTTTGAATATGATCATTACAAAAACAATAAGTTATTTTCATTGTAATAGCATTAACTGTTGAACTTTTTGCAATATAAAATGTATTGAATTATATTCAACAGACTGCAGCTTTAATTATATGTGTGCCTTTTTCTGTCTATTTGGGGAAAANTAGCCTACAGGCAGGCAATTTTAAACAAACAAGGAACATTTTTTGAAATTATTTCAAAATCAAACCACATATAACCATATATAACACATAACAACAAGGCTTAATTTCCCTTGGGAGTCCCTGTTTTTCAATGTGTAAAACCATTTGAGCAATTATGAAGAACATTGCCGTAAAATTATTTGGAAATCCAAAAAGAACATACGCTTAGGAGTATGTCTTACTATCTACTGATAAATATGCAAAAAGAAGCGCATTAATAGTTTTGTAAATTCAAGGAAGAGAATATCCTTCCTTATTTTCTATTTTATTTTTCTGAAAAATAGTTAAATGTTCCCACTCCTTGAGATATTATTTGACAATCAAGTGACTAAAATGTTGGCAATGTTTAAAACGGTGTGCAACTAATTAAGTATCATTTCTAGAGAATCACTTCCAAAAATTATTTTGAATCCCAAATAGTGGTTGCTAACATGAGGAGCATTCAAAATTAATAATAAAGGTTCATAATAAAATCGGTCCGTCCCTTGTTGCCCATGTTGTTCAAAGGAGCAAATTATTCTGAGCAATTATGTTGGCAGTATAAAACAAATTCAAATCGCAATGGACCATAATGTGAAATTGCGTTTTACTTGGCTGACTGATTACGTTATTTTTTTAAAGCTTAACCACCTGGGCCATTGTTACTTAATGGAGCGTTCGCAAAAGACTTTCGGCAGGCATTCTGACTCTTATACAGTAGGTATTTGGTCGACTGAACTTGGGTGCCCTTACCTCTGAGTGGATCTTGCGAAGTCCCGGTATAAGTCCGACTAGTTGTGGGCATTGTGGAGGTTGAGGGTCCTAGCCCACCAGACGCCAACACAGTTAAAGAGGTTACCAAGGGGTGATTCCTGTCCCTCTCTGTGGCATCTGTGGCTTGTGTAGGAGCTTTTATCGTTGTATGCTAGGAAGAAGAATAAATCAGATGAAAGCTCGATATTTTTAAAATACATTTTTATTAAGTGTGACATAAAAAAGCATAGTATCATATACTGAACAATATAAACTGCACCACAGCGACCATACGGTATGATACAATTTCCCTTTGATTTAATTAAAGAAAGAAGTATCATGCTAATTTTCTGTTATCATTCAAATATGTATAATACATAAATGTTATAAGGGAATTAACAGGACGATTTACACTCTCAGGCTGCAGTGCAGACTTTAAAAGCACACTGAACTTAATTCAGTCTTAAATGACAAGCTTAAGTTGTAATTGTCATCTGAAATGAGGACCCAAGTGCTGTGGAAACAAATGAATGGTAGAATAATTGTAAGACTGATAAAGTTTTGCAATAAAAAAGGAGTGAGACAGTGTGTTCAAGAAAGTGTGACAAAGACATATTTTGACCTGTTTAGTTTTGTTTAAAGTCACATTAATACATTTAGAATTTTGACAGAATTTAATGCTCAGAAACATGACTGGCATATATTTTATTATAATCGTATTATATAGTTTGTTCACAGTTTGTATGATTTTTATTACTAATCATTCTGCCATTTTAATCCATGCCATATGTGTTGGTCATGCCATTCTTAGACTAATACAATTGCTATTCACAGGTTATAAACCAGTTAGTTCATGTCAAGATAAAAAGTGTATTTAAGAAATGAAATTTAAACATTGAGAGATAGAAACTTACGGAACTCCGTGATCGAACATTGTAAATTTATATGTTCATTTTGTTATTAAATCATATTGTAAAAACTTAATACAGTGTTTGAGTTAATTCTCTTAAAGAAGTACTATTCACAAGGATCAGGAAATTCCTTTGTGACAATAGCCTTTGATGCGCCATTTTACAGTTAAATGCAACAGAAGTTATACACTATAATGCTTGATCATTGCATCTCTACAGTATGGAGGCTAAAAGTGGGCACCTAATGTTCACATCATGCGTCAACTTTCTTCTCCTTTAAGTCATCTTTGAGTATTATATCAAGGCATGTCTTTTAATAATTGTCTAGTTATTTATATAAACAACATGCCAATTAAAGTTTTGAATGCATAATACCTAAATGCTTTAATGAGTTCAAGACAAGTCAATAACATGTTATCATGCTGATTTAAATTACTTAAAAAAAAACGAAACTCCGCTTGAATCTGTATCGTTATCGTCTTTAAGATAATTAATTATTGAAAGAATTACTGTTACGTATACTAATGAAACAAAATGCGAATCGCGTAATAGCGGACATATTATATGATTTTAAATTGCTATGCGCACCTGTCCCTTACATCATTTAAACAAGATGGCGGACTATACAGAAAATAAATTGTGACTCGGCAAAAATGGCAAATAACGATCGAATTATCGATGGAGATCATACATTTAGAAAGGGATTGATGAAATGCCTCTGATAATCGACAATGCATAACACGTTTTAGATACCAACAACGTATTTATTGTACCTATGAAGTTTATCATCCGGAAACCATTTTACTGTGTCGAGTCACAGTGACCTTGACGTTTGACCTAGTGACCTGAACATCAATGGGGGTCATCTGCCAGTCATGATCAATGTACCTATGAAGTTTCATGATCCTAGGCGTAAGCTTTCTTGAGTTATCATCCAGAAACCATTTTACTGTGTCTAGTCACCATGACCCTGACCTTTGACCTAGTGACCTGAACATTGATAGGGGTCACCTGCCAGTCATGATCAATATACCTATGAAGTTTGATGATCCTAGGCGTAAGCTTTCTTGAGTCATCATCCGCAAAACCATTTTACTGTTTCGAGTCACTTTGACCTCGACCTCTGACCTAGTGACCCGAAAATCAATAGGGGTCATTTTCAAGTCATGATCAATGTACCTATGCAGTTTCATGATCCTAGGCGCAAGCGTTCATGAGTTATCATCCAGAGACCATTTTTCTATTTCGAGTCACTGTGACCTAAACCTTTGACCTAGTGACCTGAAAATCAATAGGGGTCATCTGCGAGTCATGATCAATGTACCTATGCAGTTTCATGATCCTAGGCGTAAGCGTTCTTGAGTTATCATCCGGAAACCATTTTACTATTTCTAGTCACTGTGACCTTGACCTTTGACCGAGTGACCTTAAAATCAATAGGGGTCATCTGCCAGTCATGATCAATTTACCTATGAAGTTTCATGATCCCCGGCCTAAGCGTTCTTGAGTTATCATCCGGAAACCATCTGGTGGATGGATCGACGGACGGACGGACCAACCTACCGACATGTGCAAAACAATATACCCCCTCTTCTTCGAAGGGGGGCATAATAATTGAGCTCTAAGCAACTTAAAGATCAAGACATAATATGGATGTTTAAACGGTGCATCACATATTTATATTGCACTCTATTAAACTGACAGTTTTTACTCATAACTTCTAAGAGAACACAACAGTAAGCGACTTCAAGCAATTAGCGAATCAAAAGCCCTCTTTTACTTCATCTTCTCTCATGTCAATTTTCTCAAATCCACATCCTGGTTTTACCTCGTCCTCTCTCATAGCCTGCTCAGCTGCAGCCAGCACCAGGTTGATGTAGTCCTGGCCCTTCACTTCCCGTACGTACGGACAGTGTGGGAACAAGCGGGCGTGCTCCAACCAGTGGTCGTCATCCTTGTCCCAGCGTTGTAGCCCACCATCACACATGAAACAGCGACACAGGTCGTTCGTTCCTATGGTCAGAGATACAACATTGAGAATATACATTAAACAAGTGCATTTTTGTCATTTGTGCACATTATTTCCGTCCCAGCGCTGTAGACCCCCATCGCACATGAAACATCGTCATTGGTCATTGGTTCCAATAGTGAAAGATACAACTTTATGAAGAAATAGAAAGATGCTGTATAGTTAGAATTTTCCACCATGCTAATGGAATTTTCGGATTTTGACAGTGGAATAGTTCATGACAGATCATCCACACACACCCTGACACCATACGTTTTAGCGAACAGCTGAGTTTAAAGGCAATTCTTCATATATAATGACAACTTTCTTACAAATTGTAACTATAGATCTTGGTAAAAAAAACCTGGAGGAAATCAATTGAAAGGATCAGAAATCACATCCACATTAAATTAAGAAAGCCTGACTAAAATATTCTACCTCTTGTTTCAAGGAAACAAATTACAAGTTCGTACCTGTGTAGAAGAGTCCCGCCTCTGCCAGTCTCTGTGGGGGCTGACCATTCGTGTGAGGCCAGCCAGAAAATGTCTCAAATCGCTGAGGCATGGTAGCCCGATCTGGGTGTCGTACAATCCGTGGTCGCGTTGTCTGTGGAGCCTGGATGTTAAGACCTGGCAGAGAAAAATGCCCGTGTTTGATATATTCATTCATATAAAGTATCTTGGGTCTGTAGCATGAATGTTAAGACAGGGCATAGTAAGAAAACTTTGAACAATGTACCATTATTTTAAAATGGACTTCAGGGATAAGTCAGAATAACTGTGCATGTATTGAAACACAAAGTAATTCAGCAAAACAAAATTCTGAATCGGAGATAGTAAGTAAAACATTTGCATACAGCGAAACCCCTCTAAACTGGCGGTTACTTGGAGCTTGTGAAAATTCCAGGGCAAAAACACACAATTTCAAAATATGTTTTAATTCATTAATAATCATCAAACATTTAGATTGCTTTAACAACATCTAACTTTTTTAATTTTATCTGTAAATACCCAAGTTCTGTCTTTCAATTATCAATATTAAAACAATATCATTGCGAATAATTGAGTATTAACTCTTTGAGCAGTCTGATTTTCTCTTCAAGAATAATTCTACATCAGTGCTTTCCACAGGCCATTATACAGTCCCTTCCAGGGAGCTTGAATTTTGAAATCAGAGTCCCCAGGGCATTTGAAATGTTCTGTTAAGTGTATTTTTCAGGAACTGCAACTAGCCATCTTGGCAGTTATGAAAAGTTAGATGTCTATTTCATCATACCTTTAAAGAGTAACATAATGATATGCCAAAATTTACTCTATAATTAAGACTAGGGACAAAATTGTCACAAAACCAGGTTTTCAATTTGAAAAAAAGTCTGATAAAGGGAGACAACTCAAAATGTGCATTGTTACTGATTGTCTCTAGTTACCCCCTTGTGTCAAATTCAATAAAATTCAATCTATTTTCTCAAAGTGTGACCTTGACCTTGGAGAGATATGTAATTCTTTAGCGCGACACACCGTCCAATGATGGTGAACAAATGTGCCAAATGATTTTAAAATCTCACAATGAACCACATAGTTATGGCCCAGGCAAGAATTGTTCTGCCCGCCTGCCCGCCTGCCCAACCCGCCTGCCCACATTCATCAATCTAATAACCATTTTCTTCCTTCGGAAAACCTGGTAAATTTTCCTTCGGAAAACCAGGCCCCGTGTTCACAAAACGATTTTGCAATCGAAAATCGATTTTAACTGACATCGATTTTCATTTTTGCCTATCAACTACAATGGAAATTCATTTTCAATGACAAGCAAAATCGATTTTCGATTGCAAAAAAATGTTTTGTGAACACGGGGCCTGGTTAAAAATGGCAAACGTTTGTGCTTATTAACTTCTTTAGCACTTTTATCATCAATATTTACCAGAATTTGCTTTCAAAAATGGAAGTCGTGGTTATATGGGATTATCGGGTAATGGAACGAGTCTGGATGATGCATATATATCCGGGAAAGGGCTAAAAAAAGAGTACAAATTGATCTTTATCAATCACTTTATAGCTGCATTTCTTCAAAAGTTATTACACGCCAAATAACATCATTCGACACGATAAATATAAAGAAAAAATCTACGTATGAAGGGGGCAACCCTCCCAAACCACCCACAACGGTCCCGGGGTGTGGAAAGCACTATTCATGTGGTTTGGACATTTTTAACCTTACTTGTACACGCCGGGTATGCGGATACTTTGATGACGGATTGCACTTTGATAACAGAGAACAACAAACGCCACGCGCGAGAGGTAAGTTCCTCAGTTTTTTTAAAGTTATATACTTAAGATTAGTTTTTAAGACAAGACACATGGTTGAGTTGATAAATGGTGTATCCTTTTGTATTGGGAAGACAAAATTTCACGGAAGAATGGTACATTTTTGCACACACAAAAAAACAGAAAATTCGGTCGGAAAACAGCATAAACTAGATGAACGGTAAACATTTGAACAAAATAAAACTACTTAGAAATATTGCATTAAATTGTTTGCTATTCCAGCATGTAGAGTAATCACTGTGCTTCAAATACTGAAATTTTGATAGTATTCAATGAAATATAAACAAAGATAGAGTATGTTTTAATAGGTGGTATACATAAAGTTGCTGGCACTTTGATTACAGATAAAGGGCACTTCATCTTACGGAGAATTTTAACAAATTGGGCACTCTGATAACCAAGTTTTATCATCTAACTGAAATGCATATATGTATATTATAGATTTTCAATATTCCCTTTTTTATCATGGAATGGCCCAATTATGATGTTAGTGTGTTGTTCTTTTTAAACATTATAATTAATCTTTATACCTAAAACAACATTTTGCATTTGGAACAGAATTTGAGAGAACATTATGAAAGTGTGAGAACATGCTGATGATGAGCAATTAACCTTTAGTTTCTCAAACTAAATGTATACATATATTAAAGAAAATAACGCAAATGTCATGTCATTTTAAAACTATTCTGTGCCTAAACGCAATATGTATAATTCTGTAGGTGATCATAAGTTATGTTATACCTCTGATGATAAGAAATAAAAAAATATTTCTGTGATTTTTGCTTTTATTTGACAATGAACACTTTTAACTGATAACAATTATAAATTGACAATGACCCTCGATTACTCTCTTCATTTGAAATATACACAGGTGCTGTATGAGCAACTTTAAAAACGAACCAACCAGCTAACACCAATCAGTGAATGTTGATCACAAATAGTTAAATACAATTATGAAATAATATGCGAGATGCCCATCGTCTACTAAGCAATTTAACAAATAAATCGCAATATAGTTTGTAAAAACAAAGGTAAACAACATTTGATAACCCGATACTTCACATTAAACTTTGAATATACTTATATGGTCTATTGGTTAACATCATAATCAACACGTGGTTATGGTTATCTACTCTTAAATTTCAAAATTCGAACAAGGAATGTGTGTGTATATTCCATATTATATCATAGAAATGTTTTTTACATATAGAGCATGAAAAACATTCACTAATTTGAAATGTGGTATCTGCCTGTATTATTTTCACATACTTTGTTTTACATTAAAACAAGAACTTTAACTCAAACAATTATGTTAAAGCTGTATTGAACAATTTGCGCAAATCAATCGCCTATCTTTAAGCATCTGCAGAAAAAAATGAAGATAATACTGGTACCGAATTATGTGTTCATAATGAACACTTATTCTTTGTCTCATGTTCTTTTTCTTCTGAAAGTAACACTAGACTTGGTGTGAAAGATGCGAATTACAAAACTGTCGCTACTTGCATAAAAGTGCGCATTAANCGGTACCGGGTACCCGGTGACGTCACCGGACCGGGCAACTGGTATGTCACCGGGTGCCCGATGAACGGACCGGTCAAAATATGACCGGTGTCGTCACCGGGCAAGGACCGATGCATGGCATCTCCTGATGCCATGTGGTCAAGGTCGTGTGGGGAAAAGTCTCGACAAGACGAGCTTTCCCTACTTTGACCAGAGCCACGCCTTTTACGGTCCTTGAAAGGCCTTCGTTTGGTCCAGGTGGTCCAGGTATCTTCCGGCCAATTCATACAGAAATGGCAGCGATGGTCCTGATTACACCCGGCACACGATATGCAGCTGGCATGGTTATCCCAGGCTGCTTTAACGTGGCCACACGAACCACGTGTTTGAGGCATTTCCTTAAACAACAAAAATAACCTGACCGAACCGGTCAATGTTAACAAAACAATACAGAAAGAATCGAACAATAACGGAGAATATTTTAAAATACAAATAAAACTTCTCTGGTCTGTTAAACAGACAATCCTAGCGAAAAAAAGCAACAATTTTGTCTATCAACAAAATATGTCAGCCTTTTTTGCACACAGTCCGGAATAAGAGTGACGTAATCAGAAATGCATTCTGGGTAGTTCTCGGTTACACTGCACTAAGTGTGACCGTTTAGACCTACTATACTGATTATTTAGGGGGATTCACCAGAAAGTTTTTCCGGACAGATAACTATCCTTCGGAGTAAGTAGCTATAAGATAGCAGGTAACGTATTTATGCTATTAAAATAAACAACGGTTGCGACAGACACCTATAAACATAGCATATACTGTTAGATGCATCTAATGTCACTTTAATTTATTTTACAGAAAGTTACTACAAGGCTGTTCTGTGACCAACGAGTTCAAAGATGAGCACATGATGTACCGATACTCTCTAGAATGATCCTGTTTTTAATGCAATAAAATAAACATTTGCAAACTATGAATTTTTTGTTTGTTCATTAGTCATTGTCTAACACCTTCAATTGTTCGTAAAACTTGCAATAGGGTGCATCACGCTTTAAGCGTTTAGTATTCGTTACAGTTATCTTTCTGAGATGGGGCATAGAACAGTAGATAATTGAACTGTTTATTGGCATAACACTAATTTTCAAAAGAAAGTTGTTTAAGATTATCATAATTGACACTAATTGACGTTATCCAGGAGTTCCATTATGGCTTTTAGCATTTACAACATCATTTCAAATGCTTCCGGGCGAATCAATTGTTTACCGGTATTACTGGTTTACAAGGTTATTTACCCAATAACGCAAATGTACTGGTTCATTCACAGGAGGGAAGCCCATATTTCTTACATTTTTTTTATATATGCTATAATAGAGACAAGAAGTTCAACTTAAAAAAGTGTGTATAAAAAAAAATAATATGGGCTTCCCTCCTGTGGGTCCATTGCCCTCAGGCATGCATATGCCAGGTTTTATGACCTTAATCCCGGTGTAAAACCGCATGATCGAAGTGTCATCTGATAACGAAAAAAGGGCCCAAATATGGAAAAAATAGCGACGTGAAATATAATGTCCGAAAATTAAGAGTCATTAATTTTGGACGAAAACATGCATGTACAAAAATTAAGAGTACACAAAAAATAATTATTTTGCCTAAAAAATGGGGTGTCCGAAAATTAAGAGTGTCCGAAAAACATAGAGTAATTACGGTTCTGTAATTTACCTTCAGCGAATTCACATTTTCCTTGTAGATGTCACCTTCAGCATTATCGTTATCACTCAGTAGGGATTTCATTAGCTTGTTGCTCTTCTTTTCCTCACTCGTCAATTCGCGTGATTGTTGTTGCAGAAGTGCTCTGCGGTTTCTCCTGTGGTCTCTGTCCGGCGTTTGCTCCTGCAGGCTTTAAACAGGTCCTGGCTGTATTGTCGTGCTGCTTTCTGTGGGAGATATTGCCAATTATCCCTGATGACTGCCTTGTCAACTACGTCCACCTGCGAAAATACATTAAAACCAGTAAATTACCAGAAAAACAAGACACAAATAAATGATGTGTTTAGTACGTAAACCTGGGAAAATATAAAACATATATGTTATCTATAAACTGCTTTTTGTATTTAAGCACAGTGATCCAGAATACCACAAAAATACAAAAAAATGCCATCACATTGCTACCAAACATAACACAGTCCATAAATAAAAAAAAAAAAAAGCAAAGCAAGCCTACTGACCTTAATGCGTTTCCAGACTTGATTTCAATGAGCAAGTTGGAGACATGGGTTGGGACAGGAGCAGACAAAGCTTCCCTGACGGTGCATGTTTGGTCTTCAGGTCCTATCCCCCTGCGACGTCGAAGCAAACAGGGTTCGGCCAGTTGCCGTGGATCCCCATTGGAGACTGGGAACCTGTATCAACAGCACTGTTGTATTTTCTGTATGCTGCGAGGCAGGAAAAGGAACGTACCTTCAATTCATTGTGATGTCTCTGCCAATGACATATTATTCTTGAAGTACCTGACCCTTATTCATGTTCCATGACATGTCTGATGGTTTTCCAATACTGTATCTTAATGCAGAACCTGCATCAATATATGCACAACCTCAACGTTCACTGCGAACATTAGCAGCTTCCTTCATGTATGAACAAGACCATATTAGAGCACGTGTTCTTTCGACATTACCATATTTTTTTTAAATAATAATAAGTTCATCCAACACAGTTGACACGATTGCTTGCCACAATATTATTTCTTCAGTTTTTAGCCTATTCACTGAACAGCTTTGTAGAGGGCTTACTGACATATTGATAGATAATTTGCGTACTACCTTCACATTCCCACTGGTTGATAGACTGGTCAGTTTCAAAAAAGATTTCGCATAAAGTGGTGCTTGAGTGACACATAAGCAAAACTTTTATAATGCAGTTTACAACAACAAATATGTAGCAGAGAGTATTGACAGATTGTTCAATAGTATTTATCAGTTAGCTAAGTCAGTGAAATCCACACGTAAGTATTTTGTACAATAGTAAATGCACAGCAAATAATTACTTGATGATAAATAACATGAAATAACATTTGATTATAGTTGGCTTAGACAAACATTTCACAACACAAAGATAATGAGATTTAACTATAATCCAGTCTTCAGTTTATGCATGTACATCAATGTCATAGAGTATACTGTAATAATTCCCATGTCAGTTTTAAATTAAAGCTGAAAAAACCTTTATCTATAGACAATCGGATTGTCCCATGGTGGCATTTTAACTTTTAATAAAGTTGTAACTTCTCAAACAAAATACACTTCATATTGCTATCAAAATAGCCCCTTGTGTTTAAATCATGTTTGTCTATTTAAGCTTCACACACTGAATTAACATAGATAGATAGATTTATTTCAACATAAAATGCATAGATTTACATGGCAGCATGTTATATACACACAATAAGTAATAAAAACAACTTGCATGTACATGTATAAACAAAGCCATGTCAATCAACATTATACGTTAAGGATTGCACAATAAAGGGGTTTTATTATTTACTATATTAAGTATCAGAAGCATAAAAAGGTTAAATTAACTATGCGTTAATTTTCTATAATTTATGTAAACAATACTAAAAATATAAATATCTTTTTCCACTGAAGATTTTTACATCTTTTATACTTCAACAAAAGTAGTCTTATAGCATTAGATTAATGTGCCATGTTTTAAAGTCATTCTTCAGTATAAATTTCTAACATTTACATGTATGTAGAAATAATGCAAGTGTCATGTACATGTATATCTATGTACAATTCAAATAGTCTTGTCTTTTTTTTTAAAGACAATACTGAAACAATTGTTATAACAACATATGTATTAGTTCTTATGTTCCAAGATAAACTTCACATTCTATAAGTTATTAACAATATATGTAAACAAATGATATGTATCTGCAACTAAACACACAATGGTGTATTGTAACACTACTATCTTGTTATGCTCAACACCACATTGTCATTGAAATATTAAACACAAATTACAACAACTAATACATACATGTACACACTATTCCACTCTGATCACCAGGATGTTGTCGTTATTCTGTCCCACAATGATGGTGGATGAAATGCTACTGTAGCAGACTGAGTAGTACATTCCGTCCCCAGCTTGTTTAGTCAGAGTGGCTAGCTTTTTACTACCCTCCCTGTCCACCTGTAGTACAGTGCCGGACCAGCCTCCACAGACCAGCACCTGGCCTGCAGGGGTCACATGTAGATTACCTGGGCAGTCTAGGTCTGGGTCTGTTAATGTAGCCAGGAGTGTTCCATCTCTGGCAAGGGTGAGGAGACTTTTCTGGGTATAGTTGGTTATGTACAGCCTCTCACCTAAGGGACTTACAGCACACTTCTCAACTGCAATACAGAGTAGCATCAAGATATTGAATTACTGAATATGTTAAATTATCTGAATAAACAGACTGTGGTGATAATTGCATTATGTATGTGATATTATAAATAGGCATTTACACATCTTAAATATATGCCTAGAATCCAATAATAACAAGGGCTGTTTGTAAAACATGCATGCCCCCTATATGAGCTATAAGTTGTAGTAGCAGCCATTGTGTGAATACGTTTTTTGTCACTGTGAACAACGGCAGCGATGGTGGTGGTGGTGGTGGTGGTGGTGGTGGTGGTGGTGCTTATGATGATAATTAAGATAAGATG
>VMBQ01000353.1:138654-224838 GCA_007657795.1 Dreissena rostriformis | reverse complement strand
AGGTCACGGGGTCACTTAGTGCGTTTTAAACATTGAGCATGTTGTCCGCTCTCTAATTCAAATAGTTTTCATCCGATCTTTACGAAACTTGGTCAGAAGTTGTATCTAGACAATATCTAGGTCAAGTTCGAATATGGGTCATGCCGGGTTAAAAACTAGGTCACAGGGTCACTTAGTGTGTTTTTAACATTGAGCATGTTTTCCGCTCTCTAATTCAAATAGTTTTCATCCGATTTTTACGAAACTTGGTCAGAAGTTGTATATAGATAATATCTAGGTCAAGTTCGAAAATGGGTCATGCCGGGGTTTAAACAAGGTCACAGGGTCACTACGTGCGTTGTTAACATTGAGCATGTTGTCCGCTCTCTAATTCAAATAGTTTTCATCCGATCTTTACGAAACTTGGTCAGAAGTTGTATCTAGACAATATCTAGGTCAAGTTCGAATATGGGTCATGCCGGGTTAAAAACTAGGTCACAGGGTCACTTAGTGCGTTTTAAACATTAAGCATGTTGTCCGCTCCCTAATTCAAATAGTTTTCATCCAATCTTTATGAAACTTGGTCAGAAGTTGTATCTATATGATATCTAGGTCAAGTTCGAATATGGGTCGTGCCGGGTTAAAAACTAGGTCACAGGGTCACTTAGTGCGTTTTAAACATTGAGCATGTTGTCCGCTCTCTTATTCAAATAGTTTCATCCGATCTTTTCGAAACTTGGTCAGAAGTTGTATCTAGACAATATCTAGGTCAAGTTCGAATATGGGTCATGCCGGGTCAGAAACTAGGTCACGGGGTCGAAAATAGATTGATTTTGAAACAAGGGGGGTTATTGTGATGAACAATCAGTAGCAATGCACAATTTGAGTTGCAGTTGTCTCCCTTTATCAGACTTTTTTTTTTATTGAAAACCTGGTTTTGTGACAATTTTGTCCCTTGTTTGTATTTTGATTAATGATATGTTCATCAGAATCAGTGTCTGGCCTGGGGCTTTGAAGAAAGCAAAGAATCTAGAGTAAATGGTGTATTCCAATATTTACTTTCATATGGGTATTTTCATGCTTAAGGGTATATATTGCGCTGTTGAAAAAATGTGGCTTATATTTCAGTTTGATGACCCTGTTTTCCATCGCTATAAGGTGCCACTAGAATTGAATTTACCAACTCAAAAAGGGAAGAACACCAAATACAGATTTAAAATCACCAACAATGAAACATTTGCATTCCAAATCATCAGAAATTCAACTAACAAAGTATTGTAAGTATGCATATTTATTTTTCTTGTTATATAAATACGTGCATTATGTGCTTTTTATCGTCCTATGTTATGCTTCCTTTTCAACTAAAAATTTCTTAACATTATTATAATAACTACAAAAAAAAATGCAAAAATATTTATTTCTGAACCAACTATGTCCAGATTAGTTTGATCAAATCATTACCCTGGGATTATGACTGGCAACACCCTATATAGACTTGCATACAATTGCTGCTGGTCATTCTTTTCATGTCAAAATAAAAAGCATTTTCCATAGAACATACAAACTGTAATTCATTTCATGTCAAATTCAAAATATAACGTCCTTAGAACCTGCTGTCAGTAATTCTTCTTCTCGTCAAATATTACATGCATTGTCTACAGAACTTGTGAACGGTAATAAACTTCATGTGAAAAATTACATGATTTGTCCACAGAACTTGCTAACTGTAAGATCTTTCATGTCACGTATGACATGCATGTCCACAGAATGCATCACAGGTAATTCCTTTCAAGTTAAATGCAACATGCATTGTCCATTGAACTGACTTCATTCTTACAAAACAACACATTGCTTTCAGATGGGACACAGGTGTTGGTGGACTGGTTTTGTCAGATCAGTTCCTGCAAATCAGTACCAGTCTACCAAGCGAGAATGTCTATGGGTTCGGGGAAAACATGCACACAACCTTCAGACATAACCTCAACTACAAGACGTGGCCGATGTTCGCACGCGACCAGCCACCCAGTCATGATGTGGACCATGTATGTTCCACCTATTTCTAAGATTTTTTGTTAACCCTTTGCATGCTGGGAAATTTGTTGTCTGCTAAAATGTCGTCTGCAGAATTTCTAAAATTAGCATTTTCTTCGATTTTTTTTCAAAGAATACTATCAGCTGAATAGCAAACAGTTTGGATCCTGATGAGACGCCACGTTCGGTGGCGTCTCATCTGGATCCAAACTGTTTGCAAAGGCCTTCAAAATTCAGTTCCAGCACTGAAAGAGTTAGCTCACCTGAGCACATAGTGCACATGGTGAGCTTTTAGGGTACTGTGATGTCCCTTGTCTGTCAAAGCCTGAGGTTTGTCCGCTAACTTTTTCTTCTGTAAGCCTTGTTCTCTGTAAACTTTGTTCAGATTTTAATGAAACTTCACAGGAATAATCCATGGGTGACCCTCTGTTAAATGTCAGGATTTCATATCATCCTGATCAATTGCATATGCAGGTCGACAGAGATAAAAAAAATAAAAAAAAATGAAAACTTCAGCAATCTTCTTTTCCAAAACCACATTGGTCAGGGCTTTAATATGTGTTGTGTAAGATGGCCTAGTGGTCCTCTACTTAGTGTGTTCAAATTATACCGCTTTGGTCAAAACTTGACACGCCCCAGGGGTCACATTTTTTATATAGACATAAATCAAATAACTTCAAAAGTCTTCCTCTATGAAACAGAATAGGTCAGAGGTTAAATATTTGGTGTGTAATATTGTATGGTGGTCCTCTACCAAATTAGTTCAAATAATGCCCCTGTGGTCAAAATTGGCCCTGTGCTGGGGTTTTCTTGTTTTTCTTATATCTATATTGGGGAAATTTTAACAATGTTCTTCTCTGAAACTGCTTGGCTTAAAAGTGCCATGCTAAGATCGCTATGTTAACCCTTTGCATGCTGGGAAATTTGTCGTCTGCTAAAATGTTGTCCGCTGAATTTCTAAAATCATCATTTTCTTCACTTTTTTACAAAGAATACTATCCGAATAGCAAACAGTTTGGATCCTGATGAGATGTCACGTTCTGTGGCGTCTCATCTGGATCCAAACTGTTTGCAAAGGCCTTTAAAATTTGGTTCCAGCGCTCAAAGGGTTAACTCAGGTGAGTGAGGCCTCAGGGCCCTCTTGACAATGTTTTTGTATTTGCTTGGAAGAAAATATATTTAGTTTTTCTAAGCCTTGCTAAATAAACTTAATTCTATTCTAATCAAATCTAGTATTCTCTATGTCAGAAGTTTCTTAGTGATAATGAATTGTCATATCTTACCTTTATGATTGATTGTCTAAAAACTAAATTGTCTTAAATGTTTAAGAGCGTAATATTTCCTTAATTTCCTTTATGTTTCCTATACGTTTCCTATACGTTTTTCAGCAAGAAGCCAATCTTTATGGTGTTCATCCGTTCTACATGTGTATGGAAGAAGGCGGTTATTCCCATGGCGTTTTCCTGCTCAACAGTAATGCCATGGGTAGGTATCAGATATTTAACTAGTTGTTCTTGAAACCTTTTGGGTCAATATTGCTTTGCCAGAATGAAACGGCCTCCCAGCCCTGCTTGCCTGGTGAAAAAACTTAAGATATAGAGGATATTTGTTCATGTCATTGTAAGATCGTTTGTTATTTCATGAGTGATCATAGAAATTAAATTTTCATGAGTGGCAAAGCCACGAATGAAAATGTTATTTTTCTATGATCACGAGTGAAATAAGAAACGATCTTTCACTGACATGGACAAATTTTCTGTTTCTTTTATGCCCCTTTTTCAAGAAAATAATTAATAATAATTTCCCTTTCGCTGAAATGTGACCCTCTCTCCCGTGGGGTGCCTCAATACATTGAAATGACGTCATTTTGTTGACAAAATGACGTCAAAATGACGTCATTATTCCAGGGAAATTCTTCAGTTAAACTATGTTACAATGTAAATTAACGGTAAAAAAAGCATAAAATTAACAGAAAATTTGTTGGATTCGGTGGAATATCGATTTTATTTCACTCGTGATCATAGAAAAATATAAACAAGGATATAAACAAGGGAAGTACATCTTCATATAATAATCTAAAAATAGAAAAAGGAATTCCAAAAATGTGTTCTTTTCACTGGTGAAAAGAACAATTTTGTTCTTTTCACTGCTGTTATTTCACTGCAGAAATGTCATATTTTATCATTATAGGTATAAAAGAAATTATATTGTTCTATGGTTCTCAAGTTAATAATTGTTTTATTATATGCCTAACTGTAAACCAATAATCTTTTACTGACCTTATGCTCACATTTTTATGTCCCCCAGTCTATACCAGTCTATACTGGGGGACATATTGTTTTTGCCCTGTTCGTTTGTTGGTTTGTTTGCACAAACTTTAACATTGGCCATAACTTTTGCAATATTGAAGATAGCAACTTCATATTTGGCATGCATGTGTATCTCATGGAGCTGCACATTTTTAGTGGTGAAAGGTCATCCTTCAAGGTCAAAGGTCAAATATATGGGTCAAAATCGCACAAACACATTTCTTGTTTAACTATACAGTGAATGACATTGTTTATGTGATGTCAGTTGAGGTCACCCAGGTGCATTTGCACTAATTTAATTTCAAGCATCTAGAAACTAGTATCGATGCATGCTGTTTTTAGACCAAAAATATTATTCTTGGAAAATAAAATGCAAGAATTGATATATATTGTTGATCCGTGAACACTGTCCCAACCAATGAAATGGCTTTTATATATAGATCATAATTATAATGAAGTTAATTATTTTATGGTGTCTAAAACTATTTATATTTAATGACAGACTACTCGTTCACCCCCCTGCCAATGCTGACATACAGAACTATCGGAGGCATTCTTGACTTCTACATGTTCCTGGGGCCAGAACCAGAAAATGTCGTACAACAGTACACGGGGGTACGGCAACAGTGACTGATTCCTTAGTTAAATATAATGTTGAATATATAATGTACATGAAAATTAATTTTATTCTAATTAACATTTACAAAGGATCACTATGGAACTTTAAAAGAAGTTGAAAGGCTAAAAATGAGTGATTAAATTAAATAAAATGTCAAGTTATTTCGTCAATATTTTCACTTACATGAAACAATTGGACACAGTATATGTCTTTACTAAATACACACATTACATTTTTTATGTTTCTGATTTTCCAATACTGATATAGACAACATTTATCTTTTTTGAACAAACATTCATATTCTGAACACAACTGACAAGTTTTAAATATTTCATTTTCAAATTATAGGTGATTGGACGCCCCTTCATGCCTCCATATTTTGCCCTAGGGTTCCAATTGTGTCGCTATGGTTACAAGAATGTTGATGACATGGAGGCTGCACTGAACAGGACACTGAAGTATAAAATACCACTGGTAAGGGATGTCGCCAATGTATGTTATATGTATAGGACACTTTTAACAAAAGTAAATAAAAAAAAAAAAATGGTGAGACCTCTAGGCTTACTTTAAGTAATTAACATATAGAGGCCAAGTTAGCCTTGTGGAGTGGAATTTTTCATGTACTCAAGTGTTTTAAAACATATTTAGCAAATGTATATGAAATTAAGTTTTAATTTATATGCAAGCTACTTGCATGCCTCTGCCACTCTAGCTGTCACAGTTAATTAACACTAAACAAAGAACACCACAAGAAAATTCTCATGTAAGGAGTTAGTTATTTTAAGCTCTATAGCCCTTTACCACTCAGATATGCACTTTGGCGTGTTTGTAGTCCCTTAGAAAATCAACTGAATTTAAATAACTTTCTTACAAGATTCAAGTTTTAAAGTCTTCATTTGAAACCCTAAGATACTGATGAGCAGCAAAAAGCATAAAACCTGAACAGACTGCGAGTTACTCGCAGGCTATTCTGGTTTTATGTGGTTTACATATAGCCATTTTAACTTTGCTTCTGAGCGGGTAAGCGTTAATTGCAGGATATCCAGTATGCAGACATTGACCACTTTGATGCCAACATGGATTTCACACTTGATCATGTCAAGTTTGGTCGTCTGCCTCAATACTTCAGGGACCTTCAGTCAAAAGGCATGAGAACTGTCATCATTCTGGTATGTTACATACCACTATATCTTCTGGAAAAAAGGTCGCTATGATTTTTATGTCCCCCACTATAGTAGTGGGGGACATATTGTTTTTGCACTGTCTGTTGGTTGGTTGGTCTGTTGGTTGGTTGGTTTGCGCTAACTTTAACATTTTGCAATAACTTTTGCTATATTGAATATAGCAATTTGATATTTGGCATGCATGTGTATTTCATGGAGCTGCACATTTTGAGTGGTGAAAGGTCAAGGTCATCCTTCAAGGTCAGAGGTCAAATATATGTGGCCAAAATCGCTCATTTTATGAATACTTTTGCAATATTGAAGATAGCAACTTGATATTTGGCATGCATGTGTATCTCATGGAGCTGCACATTTTGAGTGGTGAAAGGTCAAGGTCAAGGTCATCCTTCTAGGTCAAATATATGGGTCAAAATTGCTCATGTAATGTAACTTCTGCAATATTGAAGCTAGCAATTTTATATATGACATGCATGTGTATCTCATGGAGCTGCACATTTTGAGTGGTGAAGGGTCAAGGTCAAGTTCATCCTTCAAGGTCAAACGTCATATAGGGGGACATTGTGTTTCACAAACACATCTTGTATTGTAATTTGATCATGGTATATTGGGAGCATACACATTATTTGCAGAGTGCATAATGTATTAAAGCGAGGAAAACAAAAAATACCATATATTTGTTCATAAATTCAGGACCAAGGCCAAAGTTTGGCGGCCAAAGTTTGGATGCCAAAGTTTGGCATGAAATGTGAGTTCAGTTTGTGGGACTGATCTGTCGTACAGGAACATGATTATGTGAGTGTAGATACATGCCTTCCATTGTATTGAAATGGCAAATAGGTTGCATATTGTTCACAAGGAAAGGGCAAATGGAATGAAAAGAACCATAGAGAATAATAATATGAGAAACAGCAGGAAGAAGGACCCTTCTGATGTGTTTCTTCGTTAATGTTTACCACATTGTCAAATGTATAAAGATCTTTTGAAAACTAGTTTGTATTTGCAATTATTCACTCATTAGAAAATGTCAAACCCTGATCCTTTAACATACATGTATCAGCCTGTACATTTAATGATCATAGATCTTTTCTTTCAAGATTTATTCTTTATAGTTCTACAACTCGCACTAGAGCTCTTCAACATCAACCTGATACTTGTGCATTCTGCAGTGTTTTTTTCACCTTTTTGGGAATGGGGCCAGGGCTCTTTGGATTGTGAAAAATCATGTGATTTTGACTAAAATTGGGAAATGGTGTTGTTTTTTGTGCTAACAAATACTAACAAATTGAGTGTAAGTGTTTTCAATTTCATATTTGCAACCCATAGAGCTGGGCCCGTATTCACCAACCCATTCTTAGACGTAAAAATAAAGAATAGACTTAGATCCAAGAAAAATACATCCAGCGTTTGAATATATACAGGCTACCACTGGTGATAATATCCTTGGCAGAATGTTCTATATGAAGAATGATGTGGATAGAGGCATTTAATACCAAGTTTGACTCAAATTAAAGCAATTTTTGAATATTCCAATTTAAAGAATATTCTTTGTTCTTAGACTTAAGTCTTAGAATTAATTGGTGAATACGGGCCCTGGATAGGGAAATGAACTAAATATTGCATTTTATTCACCCAAAATTATTTTTTAAACCTTCAAGAGCGAATTTTAGGCAGTCATTTGGGAAAAAATATATACTTTTTGACATTGGGAATGGGGCCAAATACCAGCCCAGAATCAGACCAAAAAAAACACTGCTCTAAAAGCAATATTTCCAAGTAAATTGTGTTCTATATTCATACTTGTTTATGCACTTGCTAGTTGTATTGTTTATATCTTTGTTTTGACATTTGTTTCACAAGATAAATGACAACATAGCACAAAGCTAGTGAATCTACTTGTGTCAATTTTGCACCCCCTTGAAATGTAAAGTTATTAACCAAAGCAGTACTTAATTATATTCATGCATAAATGTCTGTGTGAGGTTAATGTAGGCGAGTTATACAACTGAACCATTAATTGTAGGAAAAGATGATACTCAGACATTTGCTTTACTATTTGAGCTTGTTCTGAGAAAACTGGGCTAAATTCATGTGCATAAAGTGTCCCCCAGATTAGCATGTGCATTCCATAAGGCTAATCAGGGATGACACTTTCACCCTGAACTGGATTTTTGTTTAGAAGACACCTCCTTTAAACAAAAATTCCATACGGACTGCACATACTAATCTGGGATGATACTTTAAGCACATGCATTCATCCCAGTTTTTCCAGAACGCAGTTCATTTGATTTCATGTTCAAGGATCCAGCTATCATCAGCAACATGACCCTTGGCCGGTACCCACCGTACGACAACCTGACAGCAGTCCGGGGCTCCGTCATGTGGCCTGCGGACCTGAATGTGGCGATTGAGGACAAAGACTCCACGGGCGCATTGTTAGGTTATGTAAGTCATGTAAGATAAGTAGGCAATTATTTACTTTGCACTTATAGCCAGGATGACATGTATAGCATATGTGGCTTCTGGTGAGCTTGGTCCATGTCTTATCAACAATCTTAAGACAAATTTAAAATAAGACTGAAAATTTGCAGTTAATTAAATTAGATGTCTGTATTCAGTATGATTCTGAGCATAAGCGTAAAAGAAAGAGATGAATAAACTTTATGAAATTAAGAAATCAGAGATTTAGAAATCAGAGATGTTGATAGTAAGCAAAATTAGTAATATTACTTAAATATGAAATATAAATTTAAATAAGATTGGGGCCATGTGCACCAGCAAAGTGATTTCATGGTGATAAAGGAGACTCAGTCACTTATTTAATTTCATTTCTTTTTAATTATTTGTCTCTGCTTTGTTAAATGGTTATTCAAGTTTTAAATATTTCCACAGTCACATTAATAACTGAATTTGTGATTTTATGTTTGCTAAAGGTAAGTACTAGAAATCAAAAGACCAAACTATATACAGCTAATGTTGTCTGGCATATTGGCATTGCTTTCTGCTCTCTTGCAAAATGTCTAATGTATAAAAGTAAAGTATGAAAACAGAATGTGGCAATATTGTAATTAACATAGTATATAAATATTATTTACATATAGTTTATTGTAATTTCATAGTATTACTTTATAATGTTTAAGAGATTATAATAGAATTTTAAAAACATTTAAGTACACAGATTATGTCTGTGATCACCTTAAGTTGTATGAAATTAGATTTATACAATAATAATATTACAAAAAACAAAAACATTATTTTGAGCATAACCTTTGTTGTTGTTGTTTTTTCAAAATGTGCGAAGTTATTTGACCCAAACATGTCTAGATCAGTTAGAAAACATTTTAATCTGAGTTATAGTTTCTTAACTGATTCATAGTGGATATGGTGTCTGCCTAGCAACAGGGAGGGCATGGGTTCGATCCCTACTGTTGGAGCATTCTTTAGATCTCCCCCATAGACACCAAGTACCAGAAAACAGACTCGAGAGCGTTTCAAATAAGGAGAAAGTTCTTCAAATGCAATCAAGCTAAAATAAATAGGTTTAAACTAAACTGAATCATAAACAACACAGACATCTGACGTACCTTTATTTGTGTTAACAAAACAACGCCATTTGTTTAATGTGTTTAAAATATGTGTTGAAGCTGACAAGAAACCCGTAGTGTTGTCACAATTCAGGAATTCAAAGACATCATGATGAGGAAGCTTCAACACTGAACATGCCAGCAGAACTAATACATATGAGCTGCGCTCAGGGAAAAGGGGGCTTAATGCATGTGCGAAAAGTGTCATCCCAGATTAGCCGGTGCAGTTCATACAGGCTAATCATGGAAGGCACTTTCCTCCTTAACTGTAAGAAGAGATTTCCTTTTAATGAAAAACACCTTAAAAACAGAAAATGTTTTCTCTGATTGCACAAGCGAATCTGGCACAACACTTAACGCACATGCACTAAACCCCATTTTCCAGAGTGAGGCTCATATGTTTTCCTGAAGAGGTATATCAGCCCAGTTTATGCACATAATACTTCAATATTACATTATTTCAAAGGTGTGGCCCTCTGGAAAGTCTGTGTTTCCCGATTTCTTCAAGAAGGAGACCCAAGATGTGTGGACCAATCTTATTGTTCAGCATCACAATGTGGTACCATTTGATGCCCTATGGATAGTAAGTACACTTTGATTCAGAGAGATTTTTGTATTTGTATATCCGAATCAATGCTGTCTAAGCTTAATTATTTACGTTGGATGGCATTAAAGCAAGGTATTGTTCTTGTATTCCCCTTCCATCCCAAAACAATCTTAAGAATACAGTCCAAGCTGCCCCAGCAACCACCTTTGAATAGAGACCACCTGTCCATAAAGACCACATTGATTTCCTCTCCAACGATCTCACTATATATATTTTACCTGCAAATAACCCCTACCTGTAAACAACGACCAGCGACCACCATTTTACATTCCCAAAAGTCCATTTTGATAGCTTACAACGACCACTTCAATCATAACAGTCAATGATTTCACAACTTTCAATAAAACAATGGCCACCATGATGCTGTGATAGGAAATTGAAATAATAATATAAAAACAAAAATGTGTTTTCAATCCTTTATTACATTGTACATGCATTAGTATTCAAACATTTGAACAATAGAGCCCATACATAGATAAGGTACTTGTTAAAAGCCTTCTAGCATATTTTGCAAAGTTTCAATCAAACCTTCAAATAAAGACCACCTGTGAACAAAGACCACAACGGCCAAATGCCTTAAATGGTCATTATTGGCAGGTTAGACTGTACATGTTTCGTGAAACAAGAATCAACAAAATATCTGGGTTTCGTGTTAGCAATATAATGTTTTTCTGAATATCAAAGTTATGGTTTTTTCACTTCATTTTGTTTATGCACATATAAACTGTGAGCATATATTCTTTTGGATTAGAGAATCATTCCTAAAATATTGTAACTGCATCAAAATGTATTAGTGACACTTGCATAACAATTGCAGGATATGAATGAGCCAGCCAACTTTGGCACCAATTTAGAAAGGCCCTGGAATTGGCCTGAAGCTGCAAAGCCCTACTGGAGCCTGCATTGTCCAACCAACAGCAAACTGGAAGACCCTCCATATAGAACAAGTAACTAATGTACATGCAGTACTTACTGATGTTGGACTTTTGCTATGAAACCTCAGATAGTTACTTTTTTACATATCAAATCAAATGAACCTTTTCCCATGTGCTACCTACATATTGCAAGACATGTGTATGCAAGAAAAGCTTTCTAGAGACATTTGAAAAAAGTTAAGATTTCTGTAATGAGCCTTATCAATATGGCCTCTGTGTCTTCAGAGGCCGGCTACCATTTTGATAAGGACGGCAAGGAGTCTCGACTGAGTGACAAGACGATATGTATGGTGAGCCGCCAGGGAGAGATCGGGCAGTACAAGCACTACGATGTACACAATCTGTATGGATGGAGTCAGACCCTGCCAACGTTGAAGTAAGAAACACTTAATTACAGAGGAGGTGGGGATAAACTGCTGTTTGCAAAGCAATAATTAAGTAACTTAAATGTTTGTGAAAATATTACTTATCCCCTCATTGGTTTGTCTAGCCAGAGCAATACCAACATTTTTTTTTATACCTGCACATAGAAGGATTATGTTTGCTCTTGGTAAAGGTTGCATCATTATAAATTTATTATGTGACTCAATTTAACAATTGCTCTTTCATCATGTTGAGATGGTTACACAAGTGCTATTTATGCTTAATATCAAGAAGGCATGCTATTGTTTAGCACAAGTGCCTAGTTGATGTTTGATTGTTCAATAACATAGTCCTATTGTTTTCATATGATCTTCACACAAATTATTTACGCATAATAATAAATAAAGTGCTATTATCCATCAAATGTGCCTCAAAATCTGCAGAATTGTGCCATTGAATTGTTTAATTTTTATGTTTTTACATTTTCACACTATGTTTTAAAGTCATACAATATTGATGGATTCAGGGAACTTTAAATTACAAATTGCTTTCAACATAGGTGTACTTACTTGTTTTACAACCTGGTACTGATTTCTTTAATATTCTTTAGTCTGTATTATCTGGAATAGATTAAGCACACAAATAAGCAATAAAATGCGCACACTTTTCACTGTAAAAATATTTCAAGCAGTAAATTTTTTTATATGTGATATAAAAAACCAAAAACATTAACACTGTTTCGCACAACACTATCAACTGAACAATAGCGATATGAATCAACGAAATCAGTGACATTAGCCAGTTATTCTTAAAACAGACTAAAGAATGTTTTAGAAACTGGTTCCTGGTCTTGTTTATTTTAGAGGTGCCAGGTCTGCAACCGGGGAGCGAAGTTTCGTGCTGTCAAGGTCAACCTATCCGGGCAGCGGAAAGTATGCCGGACACTGGCTCGGGGACAATGACTCAAAATGGAGCGACATGCATGCTTCAATCATAGGTATCAAGTTAGTCTTTCTTTGGTTCATTTTGGGATTTTATGTTTGATATCTTTATAATTAATATGTTGGACACTATTTTGTGTGGATATTCATGGATATTCATGGGTCTGCTCAATAAAAGAAACTGAATCCGCATTATTAAACAATAAGAATAGTGCACTCTTGTTTTAAATCTGCAAGTCAGATCTCCATATGTTTGTTAAGTTACTGATAAACAATTGAAAATAGACTAATTTCTAAAGTAGACAGACTATACCTGTCTCTTAAGTAAATTCAATGGCTTTCTTTCAAATATTTTAGTAATCAAAACATATTATATATAGAAGAAGAATGAATAATAGTCAATGTCTTTCATAATCATAACAGTGTTTAAGAAACTAAAACTAAACAAAGATTTAAGATGCATTATATTAGAGTTAAATAATTTGATTTGAGCCATTCTCTGTGAAAAAGTGGTTTAATGCATGTGCTAAAAGTGTCGTCCCAAATTAGCCTGTGCAGTCGGCACAGCCTAATCAGGGATGACACTTTCCGCTTTTATGATATTTTATTGTTTAAAGAAAGTCTCTTCTTAGCAAAAATCCAGTTAAGGCAGAAAGTGTCGTCCCTGATTAGCCTGTGTGGACTGTGCAGGCTTATCTGGGCCGACACTTTACGGTCATGCATTAAACCCCTTTTTCACAGAGTAAGGCTCATTAATATGAATATTCTTGCAGGCATGCTGGAGTTCAACCTGTTTGGAATTCCATACGTAAGTTGTATATGCTCATGGTGAACTTTTGTGATCTACGTCCAATCTTCATGGTTAGGACATTGGTTGAATGATATCTGGGCCTGGTTCAAAACAGTGCCAAATGGATGGCAAAAACAAGGTCCCTAGGTCATTATAAAGATAAACTTTTGTGAACACCCTAGAAGTCTCATTTCTTTACTTTTATATCATAATATCTCAAATTCTTATATAGAAATGGAGTTAGATTGAGTTCTGATTTAATTCATTGTTGTATTGCACATTTGTCATAATACAGTTTGTTATACAGATTGTTATTTTGCTTTTTTTTTATACATCAGTATATGAAAAAATGCTTATTATTTATTTGAAAAAAAAAATGGATGATGACAAAATTGTCTTATACAACTGAATGATAAGGGCTGGAATAAAATTATGTGGTTTATATTATGAAACTCCAACATAAACTATCCCAATATTAATTTGACATTACAGTTGTATACTGTTTAAATTATTTTTTGTAACCTTAAAAAAAATAGAAATTCAATACTATGATAAAAATAGTAGTTTGTGTTAGTTTAAACATATTCATTTAGTTCCATTTCATCAACAACTAAAGCTTATTGAGACTCTTGAGTCTATTTCCTGGGTAAAACCAGTACTTGGTGTCTTTAGGGGAGAACTTAAGAATACTTTTACAGTGGGTATCAAACCTCTCAGTTGCTTGAAAGACACCATATCCACTATGCGACAGCGACCTCAACTAAGTTGATGTTGACCCGACCTCAACTGAGTTAATGTTGACCGCTTGTAACCGACAGATTGGAGCGGACATATGCGGTTACTGGGGTAACACCACACTGGAGATGTGTAAACGCTGGCAGCAGCTTGGGGCATTCTATCCCTTCAGCAGAAACCACAATCAGTTTGATTCAACGGTATTTCTTTTGTTCTACAATCATGTTCCTGGTCGGTTTAATTTAACATTTTAACATTTGGACTAAAATTTCTCTTTCTTTAATGGCATAAACTTTGCTGTGAAGGCTCAAACTTTAGAAATAATTAATACTTTGTTCCCGATTATAGACTGTGATACATTACAAAGGATCATCAAATCTGTGTGCTAAGAAAAAGTATGGTGGCACAAATTTAGCTGTATTCCATGACTGAGGTTCTTAATAAAATCCAATTCAAAGTGTGTATGTAGCCTCACAGTTATGATGCTATAGTTTCGACTAAGAGGCTTTGAATATGATCTGATATTTACTGGTAGAAAGTCATATTGATAAGGCTGAGAGTTGAGGTCACTATGCCATTGAGAAATCATTTTCTGTAATTCTCTAGTTGATAACTGGTTATTATATGAAGTGGTAAGCTGACATATTATGCACATTCTCCATTAAAACAATGAAATATGTTCAAAATATTGTTATTTGTAAATTATGAAACTTGCATTACCTCCATTGAGATGTCCTGGCTGCTTTTGCACACGTTCTTTGTGCGTCTACAAACGAATGTCATGGTCCACCTATTTTAAGCCAGGTGAAAAATGACTGGAAGTCAATTGAAATTATATTTATTTATGTTACAAAATTTTCAGACAATAAATGCATTAAATTGTACAAAACATGTCCCTGCAGGATCAAGATCCTGGTACCTGGCCCGAGGTGGGAGTGGCCACCAGGCAGGCTATGGAGACACGCTACTGGCTCCTTCCCTATCTGTACACACTGTTCCACAAGGCACACACGATTGGTGGAACAGTGGTGCGTCCGGTTTTCCATGAGTAAGTTGCACACTACTTTATAACATATACTGTGTTCTTGACAAGCAATACGCTTTGTTGCATTTTCGCAGGTTATGTTAAATGCATACATATGTTCTTATAACCCCCCCCCCCATTACGAAGTAAAGTGGGTATAATTGAATCCCCATGGAAGTCTGTCTGTCAGTCTGTATGCAGGTGTTCCCCTTACCTTTTCATGATGTGAAGTTGTGCATGTGGGATTTGTTTTTCCTACATACAAAATTACAAAAATTATGCCTCTTTTAACAAAGACATTCTTTTACTTCATGAGTAGTAATATAAAGGTTTAGCAAAATAATGCCCCAAGGTTTACAGGTTTTATATAGGGTATCGCAGAACATATAGCAGTCCTCTGCATAGTTTTCTAACATAATGCCCCTGGGGTAAACATAGACCAAGCCCTGGGGTCACATGTTTTCATTGATTTATAATGCGCAATAACTTAAACAATCTTTTCCTCTGACACCACAAGGCCATGAGGTTAATATTCAGTATGTAACATCATATTGTGGTCGTCTACACAATATATTAAAAAATGCCCCTGTGGTAAAAACTGGTCAACCTTGGTAATTATATTATTAATATACACTTATATACCAAAATAACTTAAACGATGTTATTCTCATGAACTGCATTGTTCTATTTGGTTTACACCATTGTATAATTTTCCTCTAGAAAAAAAACCCACGCCCCAGTTGTCAAAACTGGCCATGACCCAGAGGTAACATTTTTAATCAACATGGGGGTGGGAGTGGTTCTGAATATTAAAACTGTACTCTGCTATGATGCAAGTTCTGCTACTATTCTAGGTTTCCCAAGGACACCCAGCTCTACAACCTTGACCGTCAGTTCCTATGGGGAAATGCCTTGATGATTGTGCCCATTCTAGAAGAGGTACCATTTGTTGATTGACATTGTAAGAAAGATATTGTAAGAATCATTCAAAAATCTATGTTTTATCAGTTTGTCACGTTTCAACGGGAATCCTGTTTTTTGCTCACCTGAGCACCGTCCGTCCTTCTTTGTGCATAGTGCGTTTTCAACATTTACTTTATGACCACATTGATGGCCAAATATTCATGAAACTTGGGTAGAACATTTGTCCCAATGATGTCTTGACCGGATTCAAAACTGACTCACATGGGGTAAAAACTATGTCAATCAATCAATTAATGAAAGAAAAAGCTTTTGAACACTTTAGAAGTAACATTTTTGCCCAATTATTTTGAAACTTGCTCAGAAAGTTTGTTTTATTGATGTCTTGGCCAAGTTTGAAAATGAATCCAGTCCGTTGAAAAACATAGCGGCAAGGGGGCCAGGGCAGTTTTCCTTGTATGGCTATAGTGAAACCTTGTAAACACTTTAGAAGTCACATTATTTGCCAAATCATAATGAAACTTGAGATTATTTGTTCTAATGATATATAGGCTGATTTTTTGCCCAAGTTTTGTTCCGTTGTAAAAGAGCTGCTGGGGTTGGGGAAGCCCCATCCCTTTTATTTTATAGTGAAACATTACCAGCTCAGACCAGTCAAGTTCCTTTGGGTCTCAGGTGCCTGCCTTAGGGCCTTTGGCAATCTTGTAAAGATTCAGTATATTTTTATATATTTTAGAGAATAAAATTTATGACCAACTTTATCTGTTAATCATATTCATTGCCATTGTGAAGAAATTTCAAGAAAAAATGTGTGTTTCTTTTCAATGTCAGGGTGCCACTCTAGTCTCGTATGCTCTACCGGAGGGTGTCTGGTATGACTTCTATGATCACACACCACACTATGGGCCAAACTACAACATGGCACGGACTGTGGACGCAGATTCTAAGATCGGTCTCTTTGTGCGAGGTGGAACCATCCTGCCGATGCAGAAACCAGAAAACAGCACGCACTTCAGGTATCCGTGATGAACATCCGGTGAATTTCTTCTTTCGATCAGCAAACTCTGTAAATGGTTCCCTATTTAGAAACAATTGTTTGTTTTTTGCATGAATACCAAAAACACTACACTTTTACTGGCATGGCTGTTGAATATTTTTTATTAATATCTTATACTGTAAATAATCTTTATTACCATGCAAATATCAATAAGTATTAAATATTGTTGACACTTGCTATTCCATAGATGGGTTTTTTAATTACTGATTGAAGTGAACTCTGCTGATAATTTATAAATCAGATGTTAAATCCTCTAAATATAAAGTAAACCCCACATTCTAAATTGTTCAGCTTATCAAAGATTATATGTGAAAAATCTGGCCAAATGCAAATATGCATTTAATGTTATCTGAGATCAGCCTATGCATCATTCTGCACAGAACCACCATTTTCAGCTTCTACAATCTTTTTTGCTTCAATAAGTTGCTTCAAGACATAAATACACCGTGGGACGAAATGCAACACTGGATTTTAATCTGGGCACAATAACTGAACACTTGATATACAGATATCATTGAGGCCAGGTTTCCCACAAAAATGTCTTGTTTTTATTTTTCCCTTTTTTTTCCAGTCGTAAGAATCAGTTCAAGCTTCTGGTAGCCCTTGATGCTGATAATACAGCTGAGGGAGAGATGTTCTGGGATGACGGGAACTCGGTGGACACTGCTGAGAATGGCAACTATTTCTTTGCAAACTTCAAGGCAGAGATGGTAAATCCTATGTTATTGTTTCAAACATTTTTATGCCTTCGATAGGGTGGCATATAGCAGTTGAACTGTCAGTCCGTCCGTCAGAAAACTTTAACATTGGCCATAACTTTTGCAATATTGAAGATAGCAACTTGATATTTGGCATGCATATGTATCTCATGAAGCTGCACATTGTGAGTGTTGAAAGGTCAAGGTCAATGTCATCCTTCAAGGTCAAAGGTCAAAAAACAAAATCAAAGGGAAGTAATTGTTTTAAAGGGAGATAATTTCTATACCTGCCAAATGATAAATAAATAGAAATTGTATTTCAAAGCGGCGCAGTAGGGGGCATTGTGTTTCTGACAAACACATCTCTTGTTCCATTTATTTTTTTAGATATTATTTTAAGCTCACATGAGCACAAAGTGCTGATGGTGAGCTATTTTGTTCAACTTATGTCTGGCGTCATATGTGTCATGCTTCGTGCATTGTCAACTTTTAGCTCATAACCACACGAGAGGCCACATTTTTCATCCAATCTTGATGAAACTTGGTCAGAATATTTATCTTGACATGATCTAGGCATGAGGTCTTCAGGTCAAATCATACAAAAACTTTGTAACCAAACTAGAAAAAACATTTATGACTCAATCTTGATGAAACCTGGTCTGAATGTTTATGTCCACAATACCTAGCCCGTGATCGAATCTGGGTCATGTGCCTCCTTAACTAGTCACCAAGACTTAAAAAAAGTCTTAAGTTTCAAGTTTTTCATCCTTGTGTAGACCTGTCACTTTAACATTTATTGTGTGAAAAGTCTCGGATCAAGGAGAAACAAGTACATTACGACTTAACACTATTCACTGATTACAGAACCATCTTGCGATGACGATCCAACACGAAAACATTCCTCAGCCTGACACTGTGTTCTTCGGCAGCGTTGAAGTGATCAATGCCCCGAGAGGGGTGGAACAGGTCTACTGCGATGGGGAAAACTTCAACTTTACTTATACTGGACAGGTACTGAAATTATGTGGTTGATGTGCTGAAGGGTTTTTCTTATAATAAGGGATATTGATCCTGAAGAGAATTGGAACAAATTGTTGTTAAAGATGTCACTATTTTAATGAGAAATTAATTTTGTGTGTGTATATTTTTCTGTGAAAAAATGTGTTTGTATGTTGTTTTTTTCTCTCTTTTTTATGGTTATAAATATATCATGTGTGCATGGGACTTTTTCAGACACTTGTTATTACTGACCTCCGTCTTCCGCTAACGAGAGATTTCAAGATCTACTGGAGGTAAAATGCCATTTTCTCAAATTTTCAGATATTTTATTGTTTAAATTGTCTTCAATTTACTACTTTCTTATTTATATGCATTATATATTTTTTAATTAGTATATTTTTTTCTTAATTTGGATATCAACTGTAATGTGAGCCAATAATGTATTGAAGCTAATTATAATTTGAAAGAAATGTCAAATCAATTGGTTTCCACAATATGGCCTCTTCAGGAACTTCTTTCAGTTGTATATATTTTCATACATTTCAAAGTTCTTTTGATTATTTAATCAAGTGTTTCAAGAAAGGGGTTATTATTCACATAAAAGATCAATGTGATTATAAATTTGCATAATAATGTTGTTAAACAAGTGCAAATAAAATGTTCATTAAAACAGATATTTTATAAAAAAACATATGTGGTATTTTGTTTTTATTTGTAAGCACTGAAAGTGATGATGAGCGCACACGTCATGACTGTATACCAGAAGCTCAAGGTCGCGGGGTCCATGTCACAGAACAGTTATGCACCATACGAGGCTGTGTTTACAATCCAAGCGCGTCACAAGGACCAAAATGCTATTTTAACCTCGTTAACTATGGCTATAAAGTTATTAAGCGGATTGAGACTGACCTTGGATTCATGTACCAGCTTCAGAAGAAAACAAGACCCAGTCCATTTAGTGATCAAGGAAGTCCGGATATCCAGACTTTGAATTTCACTGTTGAAATGAGAAGCCGTGATGTACTTCACTTCAAGGTAATGGTCGTATTGATTTGTATTTCATTTTATTTGTCTGAATAAAAAAATAAATCTTGTGGTTCAAATAACATGGTTCTTAATAAAATGTTATGAGTAAAATTATGATAATGTTTCATTTTTGAATACCTAAATTATACTTTTTATTCAATGTACTTTTTAAGGCTTGTAAATGTATAATTAGCTTGTATTGTTTGCATTATTTTATTATTATAACAAAAATCATATTACCTTTCCTATACAGATCTGTTGTCATGCAATCTTTCTTGGCACATAAACTGAATACATGGATATATATATTACTATAAGATAGACATGTTTAACATCAAGCAGTTATCTGTATAATTATTGTACATTTGTGAATAAATGTGTTTTTGTCTTGCAGTTTGATGATGCTAGGGGTGGAAGATATGAGGTGCCAACGACCTTGAACTTGGGCTCCGATAAAGCCCTTGACCCAAGATATGAGGTCAAGGTCACAAGTGAAGACCCATTTGCCTTCCAGGTGGTCAGAAGGTCAAATCGGGAAATATTGTAAGTGTGTTGGGGTCTGTGGTACAATCATATTCTTAAAAAAATATAGATTTGAATGGTATTGTTTTCGCAAACAAAAACTTTAAGGACTTCAAGGTATTTGTATGAAAATTGCCATGAGCAATAATGAGAATAATGCTTAGATGTTCAATTGATATGAATTTACAATTCTTATTTACACACACAAAAATGCAGGCTCTTTTTCTTTGGTTTTAATATTTGTTTACAAATAAAATTAGTATACTTGAGACAAAACTGTGTTAACTTTATTCTTACTTTAGTACCTTCCAAGCTGGTGATAAGAACAATTAATCAGCAGTAAATACTTTTAATCATACCACCATTTCACTACAAAGCAACCCACTTTCTATATAAACTTCCCCTTTCCTACCATTTCAGATGGGACACAGGCGTGGGTGGTCTGACGTTCTCCGAGCATTATCTGCATCTGTCCACCAAGCTGCCCTCTCGCAACATCTACGGGTTTGGAGAGAACATCCACCACTCCCTCCGCCACGATCTCAACTACAGGTCCTGGCCGCTGTTTGCACGAGATCAGCCAACCAGCTGGGGGGTAAGCACCAAAATTATACTTTTATTAAAATAAGAAAATTAAACATATGCAGAATTGTGGAGTTTTATATATGCCATTTCTTAATGTAGTTTATTTCCTTGGAAAATGGGTCATGCTTTGAAGATGTATATAATAATAAATAAATATAATGTATGATACCAATGTTTGACCATTTTATACAAAAGCATATGCCCCCTCCCTCTGAATCTGGATATATATTATATATAATACTTTGGGACACACAACATTTTATAAGGAGCGATTACTCCAAACCCCTTAAAGTTTGCATTTAATTTGATACTTTCTGGTACACAACATTTTAAGCATCCAAGAATGGTGTGTCCTTAGAAACATTATTAACCCATATATGTTTCACACAGGACTATCTCAACCATTACGGTGTACATCCCTTCTACATGTGTATTGAGGACACGGCCAATGGTGGACATTCACATGGAGTTCTTCTACTCAACAGCAATGCTCAAGGTTTGGTGGGAGTTTTTCAATAAAACCATTTATTTTATAATTTGTTAATTTGCATTTTAATTAAAAAATATAGCTCCTTGTTGTTTGGTGATTATTTTTAATTTTTTAATTTACATAACATGCTATGTATTGAATATGTATCGTTGTAGTTGAAATGCACTGATATAATATAAATATATCCTGGTTTCAGTTGAATATTATTGCAATTTATAATACTTCTAAATTTGATTGACCAAGTGTTCAGCCATTCAAACAATTAAATATTCATTTTTTATGGATATGTCTAAAAGTAAAAAACTTTCCGACACTGTAAACATCCTTTTACTGTACTTATTGCCATAGATTCATGTATAGTTAACCAATTGTAAGCAATAATATTCGTATGATGATATTGTTGACAGACTACTCGTTCACCCCCCTGCCAATGCTGACATACAGAACTATCGGAGGCATCCTTGATTTCTACATGTTCCTGGGGCCAGAACCAGAAAATGTCGTACAACAGTACACGGGGGTAGGGCAATTCTTAAACGTCAAAGAATAGTATTTTTCTGCATTTATTGGTGCATATTTTCCATACAAAATTTGCCAGATTTATTGAAAATAACTAGTTGACATTGCCCAATTTTTTTTATTATTATAAACGTTTGTTGTGTGAAAATGGATATTTTTGTTTCAGATTGTTCATAAAATAAGATGTATATGTTAAGGAACTTAAAAAAAACATACTAAAAAACTCTTATTGTTGAAATTATTATTTTTTATTTGCTTGGATATGCCCATTTTAAGATATCGCTGAAAAAAAGCTTGTTTAAACAAGCTTTTTTTTCAGCGATATCTTTAAATGGGCATATCCAAGCAAATAAAAAATAATAATTTCAACAATACATTTTGCATTTCAATTTGTTGTTGAACAAGTAAAAATTACAACTTATTAGTTGGATGGCTGTTTCTAAATCTGCTATTTATCAGTCATCCTATACAAGTTTTAAAGTTTTTTTTTCTCCTTCTGTTATCGTCTGTTTAATCATTCTGTTGTTAATATTTAACCGACTTGACGCCCAATATTTTTCATGACAGGCTATTGGTCGCCCCTACATGCCCCCATATTGGGCGCTGGGGTTCCAACTGTGTCGCTATGGATACAACAACATCTCCAACCTTCAAGACGCGGTGGAAAAGACAAGGATAGCCAACATTCCACATGTGAGTGCTCCCCTATATGTGGCAACATTCCTCATCTTGTTTAATTCTTTACCACTCAGATAGGCACTATGATGCGCTTGTAATCCTTTAGAAAATCAAATTTAAGACCTTTCTTACTAGATTCAAGTTTTAAAGACTTCATTTCCAGCCTAAGATACCGATGAGCAGCAAACAGCATAAAACCTGAACAGACTGAGAGTTACTCACAGGCTGTTTTGGGTTTTTATGCTGGTTTTATATGGCTTTTTTTACTTTGCTTTTGAGCGGGAAAGATTTAATAACCTATGGATGTTAAAGACAACCCTTGTGAGACTCTAAGTAGTTAAAATGCATATGCAGGTATCCCGCTTAAATCTATCTATTTATATCTTGAAAAGTCTATTAGTCTCTTAGTTTGAAGATTGTTCTTAATATACAACTAAGATTGTTTATAAATTGTATCCCATGTTTATAATATGAACATGTGTTACTATTGCATCAAAATAATAACCCAAGGTACTAACATTATGTATGCCTATGATTTCTGATCTATTGAAGAATATAATTGTTGCATACAGTTCCATTTCCTTTCTGTCCTCAAATTAATTCAATAAGAATTTCAATAAAAGTTGTATATTTTAATTTGTGAAAAACATGCACATACTAAGGCATGTGTAAGTATAAGAAACCAGTTGAGCTTGTAATTTATGCTCATTAAGGTAACCAGTATTAGAACTATGTTTCCAACTATTCTGCTTTATGATTTGCAGGACGTCCAGTATGCAGATATTGACCACATGTACGAACAGCGAGACTTCACACTGAACAATAAAGACTTTCCCGGACTGAACGACTACTTTAAGAAACTCCAGAGTGGTGGCATGCACATTATTATCATCTTGGTCAGTTGTGTTTCATTTCTTTTATATAAATATGCATTATGCAATAATTAGTAGTAGTAGTAGTAGTAGTAGTAGTAGTAGTAGTAGTAGTAGCAGTAGCAGTAGCAGTAGCAGTAGCAGTAGCAGTAGCAAACATGATAAATTAGCAAAAAAGGTTGTTAGATTTATAAATTTACACAAAAATGGAGGCAGTCTCAGAAATATAATTTTGACCTTTGTAAACTTTATGAACAGCATAAGACATGCTGAAATATTGACCAACAGTACATTTCCATGATTTTTATGAGCCATGTTCTGGTAAAACTGAGCTTTATGTGCGAATAGTATCATACCGGATTAGTCCGTGCAGTCCGCACAGGCTAATCAGGGACGACTGTTACAGCCTAAAATAGATTTTCAATAAGAAGAGACTTCCTTTAAACAAAAAATACCATAAAAACGAAAAGTGTCGTCCATGATTAGCCTGTGCGAACTGCACAGGCTAATATGGGATGGCACTTTACGCACCTGCATTAAGCCCCGTTTTCCAAGAGCACGGCTCATTTCCATGATTTTAATGATTTCTGTCTAGGATCCCACACTGATTTCCAATGTGTCTGGATATGAGCCTTACATAAGGATGAACGAAACCAACAGCAACATCAAGTGGGACCCTACTTTGTACATACCACAGGATAGTGCCAATGAACAGAAAGACTTACTGGGCTATGTAAGTTACTAAAGATTCTTAGTATTTATATTTATTACCCGATGCCTTACATAAATGATAATTACTAATTTTTTGCTATTTCTTCGTTGAAAAGTAATGTTGAAATGTTTTAAACTGTTACCGGTGAATATTTCTAACTGTTGACCGGGCAATAGTTTGAGCTGTTGCCCGCTGGAATAATGACGTCATTTCGTCAAAAAAATAAGGTCATTTCACAGTAAAACAGTGAACAATTTCGATATCTTTCACTGTTATTTTTCACTGTTTGAAACAGTGAAATATCAGTTTTATTTCACTGATATTTCACTATAAACCACCGGAAAGCATAAAATAAAATTTGCTCTTTTTTTATATTTGAAATTTGATCAGGTAGTAAAACAGTTATTTCATGGATGCTTGGTGAACAGTCAAAACTGTTGTCCCTCGGTATCAGGGCTGACATTTGGAACTGTTTAATATTTATAATATGTATATATATATATACCTTGATCTGGGTCTGTCAGACCACTTGTTAGATCTTGAAGGTCAGTTTACAGTTTAAGTCTTTATTCGTAACATATCTTTATTCAACACCGACCTAGCATCCTCACCAATTTAATTTTTTACAAAATTAAGATTCAATGGTTTTCCATTGCCTTACTGGATCTTCTCCAAAACTCTGAGTTTTCTGCAGGTGTGGCCCGTTGGAAAGGTGGTCTTCCCGGATTTCTTCAAGAACAGCACAAAGCAAGTGTGGAAAGAATTAATTGTCAAGCATCATAATAATTATCTGACATTCGATGGACTTTGGATAGTAAGTTTTCCTGACAACTAATTCATAACCTTAGACATGTCAATTTAATTGTATAGTTACTTTCGTATTTGGAAAAACATGTAGTTGTTGTGACTTCTGTAAATTGGTTAAATGTTTAGTTTATTTAGAAATACAAATATACAAAGCGTGAATACAAAGTGTTTTGTCAAATATGATACCATGAAATCTGAATAACTGAAACAAGATGTCTCCATGGACTTTGAGTAGAATTGTGTTTGATTGTATNAGTTCTCGTTTGATATCCAAGGTTTTCACAAGAACCTAGGTTCTCGACAGCTTTTCGCGTTGTTCTCTCTGATAACCTAGGTTTTCATGAGAACCCAAGATTTCATTTGGGAACCATAGTTCTCATGAGAACCTAGGTTTTCATTCAGGAAACCTAGGTTCTCATTCTGAGAACCTAGGTTCTCATGAGAAACCTAGTTTCTTGGGATTATGCGTCGAACCGCTTACCATAAAGCGTGAATACAAAGTGTTTTGTCAAATATGATCCATGAAATCTGAATAATTGAAACAAGATGTCTCCATGGACTATGAGTAGAATTGGGTTTGATTGTATTTCCTATTCATGTCACTGCGACCAAGTGAACGTGCAGTCTTACGTTGTCTAAGAATGTAAAATTTTGAGGAACCCCACAAGTCTGGTGGCTGAATTTTGTTTGATGAATTGGTTACACAGGTATTTTTCTCCAGACATCCCCAAGGGATAAACTTAGCTTTATTGATACCCTTAATAAAATTTTCTCAATATATTACTTAACCCTATAAAGTGCTACGAATTCTTCCTCCAAAAAGGACATGAACGAGCCTGCAAACTTCGGCACGAATGAAGAGCGTCCTTGGAACTGGCCTGAGGCGGTCAAGCCCTACTGGAGTCTAAACTGTACCCTTGCTGGCAATTATTATGAACACCCTCCATATAGGACTAGTAAGTTGTAAACATTATTAGTAAATTACACTTCTGGACCCAGTTGCTCAAAGCACAGTTAAGATAACATTACCGTTAAGCTTTACATCGGTTTAGTACCATAATGCAGTGTAATTAAATCAGCCTTTAACTTCATGTTGCTTAATGGTGCTTTGAGCAACTGGGCCCAGGTTATTTATATATGTGTGAATTTTATGAATTGTGACATTTGTTTTTTTGCGTTTTAATTTTATGCAGATAATTATTGTGTTTAATTAATAAGTGTAACATGCAATGTTAACCCCAAATGAGGACACAGTTAAAGACCTTGGAAAAAGATAATGCAAACATTCAAAACATTAAGTTAGATTTGCATCTAGAACTGAAATGCATAGAATCTTTCTGTAGTGGCTGTCTAGCTCAGTCGGGTTAGATTCCTGGGCCGGCCACATAACTTGTATTATGAATAATCATGAAATTGTTTCTACAGGTATTATGCCCCTTCCTCTGGTTTAAGAAGGGTAGAAGTATTGGTAGTACTGGTAAACAAGATTAACCAGATAATGTTTTAGTAGGTAGTACTGGTAAACAAGATTAACCAGATAATGTTTTAGTAGGTTAACTGGTGAACAAGATTAACCAGATAATGTTTTAGTAGGTTAACTGGTAAACAAGATTAACCAGATAATGTTTTAGTAGGTTAAATGGTAGTACTGGTAAACAAGATAAACCAGATAATGTTTTAGTAGGTTAACTGGTAAACGAGATTAACCAGATAATGTTTTAGTAGGTTAACTGGTAGTACTGGTAAACAAGATAAACCAGATAATGTTTAAGTAGGTAGTACTGATAAACAAGATTAACCAGATGATGTTTTAGTAGGTTAACTGCCTGATGTGATATTACTGCCATACTATTGAAAAAACATTGAGAAATCTAAATAAAGAAACAAACAAACTTATTTTGTTCAGTGGCTGCTTTTGCACATGATGACCCCGGCAACTTGAAGATGATTTCTGAGAAGACGATATGTATGCGGGCCCTGCAGGGTGAACACAGCGAGTTCAAACACTATGATGTGCACAGTCTGTATGGCTGGAGTCAAACCCAACCCACTCTGGAGTAAGTTCAGTATGAACGGGTCAGCTATGTATTTCTTCTGCTTGTATACTTCGAAGACTTGTCCAGTCTATACAGGTTGGGTTTTATCCTACCCACTGTAAATAATGTGGGTTGGTTCATTTTGTTTGTTCTGTTCTTGTATCTGAAAGATGTACTGAGTCAATTGACTTTTTTGGATAGTAATTTTTTGGGGAAAATAAAGTGTGAAAATATATTCTACAAGTTTTGAAGACAACTATTTCGTAGATTAATTAAGCTTTGATACATATTGATAATATAATCTTATAATCTTCAGCGCTGTGCGTGCTGCGACAAGGGAGAGAGGCATCGTGATAACTCGCTCAACGTTCCCGGGCAGTGGGAAGTATGGTGGCCACTGGCTGGGCGATAACAACAGCGCGTGGAAAGATCTACAGCGATCTATCATAGGTGAGGGATGGGAGGATAACTGAAGTTGAAGACACATGCCTGTTGTTCTTATTTGAGCCCTGTTCTGGGATAATGGGGCTTAATGCATGTTCGTTAAGTGTCGTCCCAGCTTAGCCTGTTCAGTCTGCACAGACTCATCAGGGACGAAACTTACCGCTTTTATGGATTTTTGTTCATGTAAAGGAAGTCTCTTCTAAATCAAAATCCAATATGCAAAGGCGAATCTGTGACAACACTTTTAGCACATGAATAAAGCACCTTTTTACCAGAGCGCTACTTATTGTTGAATTTGTAAACTCTGTGGAGGTCATTAAAAATATGCGAAACAGTCAAAATTAGAATTGTTTGGCCCAGAAAATACATTTCTTAATTATGATTTGTTACAAGCCATTTAAATACTATTCTTAGCAAGCTTGTTTTTTTATTCATGTGAATCATGTAAGTGTATGTTTAATAAAGTTAATGTATTTGATTTTTAATACTCAGACTTTTCAATTTTCTTTTGCAGGTTCCTTGGAATTCAATTTCTTTGGTATACCATATGTAAGTACCCATGCATTTGAAAACTTATTGTAATATTTCCAACATTAACTGACACGTTTTGTCATAATTAATTCTCATCCTATGTTCGATTGTTGGATGATTGTTTTATTCTTCAAATTAGACTCACAATCACCATTGTATTTTTTTTTATTCCATCATCACCCCTCATGGGCATAGCTTGGTCAAAATAATATTATTGGCAGAATTCATGGGGATTCATGGCATATCACAACGTTTTGGCCATAGAGTGTCTTAGATGGATTTTTGCTTACACTTGTTACATGTTTCTTATGCGATCTTTATTAAAATGTGTATCAGTAAAACTAATGCATCAAGAAAACAACACAAATTTAATATGTATTTATTGTTGTTTAAAAAGATACATTTTGATAGCCACTTATAATATCCCTCGGAAGTCAGACTGTAATGTTTAGCAAATTTCGTTCAGTTTTGCATAATATTCAATTGGTTACCTGAACTAACAATATAGTTTATTATCAAGCATGAACATGGTCCTTCATTCTAAACCAACACATTATTTGAGGTCAAATGTTCATTAAAATTTGAACATTTTAATGAAAATAAATCTCATAAACACTTTTAAATATGTTTTTCAATTTATGGTTATGTGTAGTATGGGATACAGAAGCTCTTAAAACATCGGCATATTAAGAGGGGGTGGAAACTGGCTTTTGCTAAACTTTTGCTTTGATTTATTTCAATCACCTGCAATAACAGTAAGTTTTAAATTAGAATATGCTCTGTAGTTTGTTTCTTTCGCAAAATTGATTGAGAACTTTGTTTTATTAAATATAATTGTTACAAATCTACATGTTCATGTCCCTTAACACAATAAAGTGACGTTTTTTTGTTTACTTTTATGATGTCATGTGATGTTAAAAGCGTTGTGTCTTTTTTAAAAGTTGATTTGGAAAATAAATACCACAAAATGTGAAAATAATTGGAAAATAACATTCTAAGGCTGATGGTTTATGTTTTTGAGGCCACATAAAATAAACTTATCTGCATTCAACACTAACCTAGTCTTCTCCAGGTATATTCATCTGTTTATATTTTTCAGATTGGTGCGGACATTTGTGGTTTCATGGTGGACACGACCCCGGAGCTGTGCAAGCGCTGGATGCAGCTGGGCGCCTTCTATACCTTTAGCAGGAACCACAATGGCATCAATTATCTGGTAGTTAATAATGATGATCTGAATTTGATGAACCTTTACACAGGACATTCCTAAAGGGTGGACATGCATTTAATGCCATTTTGTAAAACTGTATAATTAGTATCCCAATAGAGTGCCTATGTGCATATTGGGAGGTTGTTCCACTTCAATGACTTTTATGCCCCAGCATCTATAGATGCTGATAGGCATATAGCAATTGGACAGTCTGATATTTAATTATTTCATGTGTCCGTCTGTCCATCATTCCATACAACGTTAGCCCTAAATGTAACCTTTTTCTCTAACATCATTACCGCTTTCTACAAAGCTGTTTATTTGCATAGATGTTATCTATGACCTTTTCCATTAAGATTATATTTGATTAAAAGTAGTACAGCTTTTAAGAAGCATTTTTCTTTTCTATCGAAAATCAGTACCATAGGATCCCCAACTGATAAAACTAAATAGAGGGTCCTTTTAGTCCTTTTAGGGTTGACCAGCACAATATCGTCTGGTCATTTTGACATTTTTATCGCTGTATAAGATCTCTGAAGCTTATATGCTCATGTTGATTTCGTTTTTAGGCAGGTTCCTAACCAAGGGGTCATGCACATATTTTGGGTTTGTTCTGGTCCATTGAACTTTCATTTCAATTGCCTCATATTTATGTTAACATTCTTTCAATTGACCCATAAATTGACAAAGAGCATTATCGGAGAGCATCCACCAATGATATTATCTGATATTGTCTGAAACTGGTGTATCATCCCACACTGTTTTGGTAATTAATTTTCTAAAAAAAATCCCTGCCCTTGGGAAACTCAGCAGGACAGGCAGCTAGACAAATGAGGTCCACAGTGGGATGTGGCTTGTTTTCAAATTTTTGTATTGAACAATTCATAAAATAGCACTGTTACTTTTCCTCACGTTTTTAACTAAAAGCGCCCTCATTGCCTTATTGCAGCGTCAAGACCCGGGAAGTTTTGCCCCGGAAACGGGCGTGGCAGAAGCATCAAGGATCGCCATGGAAACCAGATATTGGCTGTTGCCGTATCTATATACTCTGTTCCACCATGCCCACATCAGAGGCAATACAGTCATAAGGCCGCTACACCATGAGTATGTTTATTGAAATGTAAAGTTATTGTTTATCATAGTGCCACCTATTCCATAAAGGGCCAGCCAATTTTAAGAGATGCCTTTATTGATAATCATATTTACTCCTGATTCCTATCTGTTATACATGTTCTTGTCTGGACGGCACTCAATTCCCATTTATTGAACTAGATGCTGTGTAGGCAAACGGTCGTGTCAAAACGTGCGCCATGTGAGGCTGGGATCTTCTACCTCCTACTCCATAGGCTTATGCCCTAACACCTAGTCCACTGAGATATATTTCATACAATATATTAAGTCTTAATAATTATAGTTTAATTATGATGTAGCTACTGAAACAGTAAACAGTTGGTTAAGTTTCGAAATCAGAACATGAAGAAAATACAATATTTCTTAAATTCATTTTGGTTGAAGACAAGGAGTTATAAGTTTTTTTTTAATAAGGAGTTTTATTAAATGTTTCCTATCTAACCTCTACAATACATGCTATGTTCTCAGGTTTGCTGATGATGTGGCCACCTTTGATATCGACAAACAGTTCCTTTGGGGACCAGCTCTTATGATTTCTCCAATATTATACGAGGTAAACACTTATGATATCTCATGTGTCATGTAAATTACTAATGTACCTGATTGAGATCATAAATTGCTTTATTATCAAACTGTTTAATCTTCTTCTTGGAGCGTTACCTACCCTTTTATAAGAAATAATCTTGAATAGACTAAGTGTATACTTTCTGTTTAAGAATTGAATTTTCTTATATTCCTATAAAACGCAACAATATTGTGCCTGTAAAATGGAAACATTCATTTTAATGATCATCAAGGTAAGTCAATCAATAATCCATGAATTGTGGATTTATATTGCCCTTTGCAACAAGATATCCAAAATCATTGAAGTGGTCAATAGCATTAAATCACAACTTTGTCCATTTTAGGTTGATGGTTCAAATTTCAAGTATGCATTCATTATATATTGTCACTTTCAGAAAAAAAAAATTATTAGAAGTCATTTTGTTTAGCAGATGGGTATAAATCTAATTCCCATCCACATTGTTCAGATATTGTAACAATAGTGTTTTCTCTTCCAGGGTCAGACTGCCATCAACCTGTACATGCCAAGAGGACCTTGGTATGACTGGTACACTGTAAGTTTTGACTGGTTGTTGTCTTCACTTCACTTGCTAACTCTACATCTAGATGAGCCGTGCACTGGGACATTCAGGCTAAATGCATGTGCAGTCTGTACAGGCTAATCAGGGACAACACTTGTTGTCTAAACTAAATTTTCATTAAGCACAGATTTGGTTTAAGCAAAATATTCAATGAAGCAGACAGTGTTGTCCCTGATAAGCCTGTGCAGACTGCGGCTAATCTTGGATGACACTTGACGCACATATAATAAACCCAGTTTTGCCTAGAGCGTGGCGTATATTAATTTTGTCATAATCATTAGAAGCTTCTGACCATGCTTAATAGTATTTAAATATTTATAACTTTTAAATGATTTCTAAAATAATAAAAAAACATGTTTGAGGTTTTGTTCATTTGTTTGACATCTCTCTTAAAATAAGTTTAAAACAGGAATCTGTCAAAACTGTATGTATGTTAAGCTTTTGTGTGTGTGAAGGTGGGGGGGGGGTGNTTTTTTTTTTTTCTCTTTAAACCAAAGTGACATGCTTCCAATCATTATCTCTATTATTCTCTCCAGGGTGAGGAACACAGTTCCCAGGGCTACATGAGGCGCCCAGTGCAGCCTGACTCCCCCATACCGCTGCATGTGCGGGCGGGGCATATTCTTCCTCTTCAGCAATACGCAAATAACACACATTTCAGGTAAATATAAAGCTTTGATATTAATTTGTTTCTTTTTAAATCAGCACAATGCTCATGGTGAGCTATTTGGACACTGTGATGTCCATCGTTCGTGCATGTGTGACATGTGACATTGCTGATTCTAATGGAAACATATGTTATTAATCATAAGCTGAATGCTTTTTTGTGCCTTATAATCCTGCCACCCTAAGCTCGCTTCGTTAAATACTTCTCAACCTATTTTGCAGTCGCCAGAACCCCTTCACTCTGCTGGTGGCCCTGAAAAATTCTGAGAATGCCGGTCGAGGATATGTGGCAGACGGAGACTTATTCTGGGATGATGGCGCCTCAGTTGGTATGATGAAATGTCACATAGAAGGAATTAAAAAAAATAATGTTTTGGCTTAATTCTATTTAAAGACTTAGATATATAGAAACTGTCTGTTTCCAGGGAAGAATCTGTAAATGGTGTGATTTGGAAATATCTTGAGGATAATTTCTGAGTGGGGATTGAAAACTTGCGATTATGGAAAATGATGGACCTTTTATATCATTGAAAACAATTTGGATATTATAATCTCCCATCTTTGAAGAGGGGGTAAACTGGAATCATCATGGACGTCTGTCTGTGTGTATGTCCATATGTCCATAAACATAAGCATTGACATGGCTGTTGAAATATTCATACACTTTTAAACATACTTCATTCAATCATGCATTGCCTTTTTCCTTATGGTATGAAAGTGTGCCTGTGCATTTTTTGTTCCGACTGTTGTGCATGCTCCATCAACAATATTTACCATGATTGTGAACACTCTAGAAGCCAGATTTATTGCCCAATCTTCATAAAACGTGGCCAGGACAGTTGTGTGGATGATTTCTCTGCTGCTTTAAAAACATAGAGTCAAAATCTAAGTTGCTAGGTCAAATTAAAGAAACAGCTTACTGTTATAAACCATATTACATCAACACTCTGAACACTCTAGAAGTAGCATTTTTGGTCCAATCATCTTAAAACTTGGTCAGATTCCATGTACCTAGGCCGAGTTCAAAACTAGGTCTATGTGAAGTCAAAAAATGTGTCACTAAGCAAAATTAAAGAAAGGGCATGAGATCATGCCGGAAGTCACATTTTTGCCCAATCTATATGAAACTTGGTCAGAACATTTGTTAAAATGATATCTCAGCCAACTTTGAAACTGTGGGCTCGAAAACTTGGTCTTTAGATCAAATTACAGAAAAAAGCTTATGAATACACGAGAAGTCACTTTAATAATAATAATGCAACATTACCAGAACTTGCAAGGTTTTCAGTACTGTGATCATCTCAGATTATCTCAGACTACATAACCAATTGAATATGAGGCAGTCTCAGCTCTAGTTTTCTCTTTTACATGCCCTTTATTTTAAACTTGCCTACTTTTGTTAAAGATTGTTCTCTTATAAAATATCTTAAAAAGCACAAGTCAATACAAATGTTTAAAAAAATAATGTTTCAGTGTTAATATCGAATCTGACCCCTTTCCAATTGAACAGGTAATACTGTATCAAATAATGGTGTAATATGGTTTATTACAGTAAATAACCAAACAACAACAATAAACCCAATAACTAAGCATATTCTTCTTATTAAATACATTTGCAGGTTTCTTTTAAACAATAAGTAAACTACAAAAGTCAACAAATTGCAAGTATACTTTTACCATGTTTTATATATGAATCTATATGTTTTTCTTTCAGATACTTATGAGACTGATCATTATTACTATGCCAGATTCTCCAGTATGAGTGTAGGTGGCGGATCTTTTACTAAGCCAATCTTTTTATAATTGTTTATAACTAAAGTATGTTTATGCATTTAATAAAATAACATACTGTTCAATTAAGTTCAAGATATGAGTAAGCTCTGCCTTACTTGCATGTTGTTAATGTGGGTACGTATTTTAATTATTTTTTATTTGAAATATAAATAAATAAGGTTATAAAAAAACTGATTTTGAAACCTGATTAGTTAGTTGTGACCCTAAGAAACTTGAAAATACTGTTTACATTTGCTTCAAGTTGTAATTAATATGAAAATTGAAAAATATTTTAGCTTTATTTCATCAGTCAATGAATTTGGATGAAAATGACACATTATTAATGCCAAAACAATGTTAGATGATACTTTTCCGACCATTTATACTCTGAAGAAATTCAAAACATAAAATAAAGATCAGTCTATTAATTTAGATGAAAATGAGGCCTTACTCATGCAAAAACACTGTTAGGTGTTATTTTTCTTACAGTTCATACACTGATGAAATTCAAAACATAAAACTAAGATTTGTTTTTCAGAACAAGCTTCACATGACTGTCGAGCACAACACTGCAGGCAGCAGCATTAATGGTCTTCACATTGGCTCAGTCAAGGTCATGGGAGTGAGGTCAAATGTCAAGGTCATATACATTGGCAACAAGGCACACTCTGACCTAACATATAATTCAACCAGCATGGTAAACAAAAAATTTGTTCAATTTATTTCATTCTGAACATGAATAATTGCAATCAAATTTTTAAAGGTTGTTACTTTAATATATTGTATGTTCTTGTATGACATATATATATATATATATATATATACATGAATAAATCAATCAAAGTAACACATTATCTTTCTGTATTGACACACGTACAAGTACATGTCTGTACATTCACATTTATTTCAGGTTAGTAGCAATTGTATTCAACATAATGTTATTTGATATTTTCTTGGTCACATTTTTAATATGCAAATCAGACCTTGATAATAAGCTTTTAGGTAACACTGATCATGTAAACTACTTTATAAATATATTATATATTATCTGCCTATAAATGTTCATTTGAAGCCCTATATATAGCCCTACATATAACCATATCGGGTCAGTTGAGCTCTTTTGTTGTCAAATTTAAAGATGTCATATTATGCTTTTTTTCACGTAGGTGCTCCAAGTGAATAATCTTCAACTTCCTTTAACAACAGACTTCACAATTGAATGGAGGTAAGGAATGATTCTAAATAACATAGCAACTTAATGAACCCTTTGCGATGATTCTCCATAAATTATTCTTTCTCATGATGACCCTCTGGGCAGCATGTGAACTCATTTTGAATGAATTTTAACGTGTGTATTATAATTGAATATAATTGAATGAATCATTTTTGTGTGTGTTAATTCTGTATATAAATATCACAAGTGTTGTTGTAAAAACAACCTATAAATAATAAACAGTTATAATAAATCTGATTGGAGCATAGTAACATATTGTAGGTCATATAACAATTGCAAATATTGTTGCACATCAAGGTTCTTCTAAATTGAGTTGTATAGTTATGGAAAATAATTGGTGAGTGTTTGATAAAGATGAAGTTTATGTGAGGTTTAGAAAAAGATTGGAGCCATTTCTTGAATCATGTAAATGGCACGAAAACACTGATTAAGCACTGATTTGTTTGTTAACAATAATCATTATCATTTGGTGTGATGTCAATTTAAAGAGAAATAATTATATAAATAATATAATATAATGTGCTTAAATGTCATTGGGGTAAAGCTTAATTCTATGTGATAGGTTGCCATCTGATGTATTTGTATGTAGTCATTGGATCAAACACGACTAAGGTAAGCTTGTGCCCCTTTTTTCAGGGAGTACCTAAAGCCCTCGCAGGAGGAGATGGAGCGCCTCAGCTGTTACCCAGAATTCACCAATGAACATGTGACAGAACCCATGTGCAGAAGCAGGGGTTGTATCTACCATTCCAGCAATANCGTCCGTCCGTCCGTCTGTCTGTCTGTCTGTCTGTAAACAATTTGTAAACATCTTCTTCTACTAAACCATTGAGCCAATTTCAACTAAATTTCATGTGGAGCATCCCTAGGTCATGGGACAAAAGAATTGTTAAAAAAAAATTGATCACATAACCAAGTGGCCGCCATGACCATATATGGTAAAAACCTTAAAAAATCTTCTTGTTTCAGAAAAGTCTAGTACCTTTGGCTCTCAGGTGAGCGCCTTAGGGCCCATGGCCCTCTTGTTAAAGTCTTACATCTTATCTTATCATCTTATTTTGTAGGCACTTGAGATTGTGGATTTCAGACTTCATTTATATGTATTTGCATACATGATTGACCTCTAAAATTTAACCAAATTTGACATTTTCTGTCCATACAAGCCATGAAAATAGATATTGATATAAGAAACTTTAATTGATTGCAGTATTCTACAGTTGTAATTATTACATATCTTAGTCATGCAGCACCAATGTTCACATTTAAAATATACACTCGGACAAAAACTTGCTTTGCCATCCGTTCTTCATGTCAAAACTTGTTTATATTTCTTAACATTCTTGTTTTTTTGTTGAAAATAAAATAAAAATATATATGTACCGCATTTGTAAGCCTTTTAAGTACTAAATGAACGGTTTTACCCACTAATTGATTAATTCATGTCGATGTGGCGTAATGGATAAGGTGTCCGCCTAGCGACCGGAAGGTCATGGGTTCGATCCCCACTGTGGGAGCGTTCTTTAGATATCCCTCATAGACACCAAGTACTGGTTCTAGTCCCAGGAAACGGACTCGAGAGCGTTTCAAATAAGCCTTAGGCTTTCTATGCAATCGAGCTTTAAATAAAAAGGTTTAAACTAATTCAGGTCGGAAGAACAGTAAGTATGTTTAACTTCACTACAATATACTAATACATGTAGCAATGGACAATATGTACCCTACTAACCATATACTTTTCACTGATTATTGCAATTAACATGCACATTAAAATAGTGTTATCTTCTCTTGCTCCTGTTTTTATTATATTTCAATATGTAGAATTCAAAGAAAATAAAATAAATTCTACCATGCCTTAAAGTGTTGTACTTAGAAGACATGTGCCCGTATTCACTAACACATTTTAAGACTTAGTATAAACGATAAAGAAAAGACTTAGACCCAAGACATCTTACTTCAGAGTTTGAATAAATGCAGGCAATCAATGGCGCTTATGTCATAAACACACTGTTCTATACGAAGAATTACGCAATATGAGGTGTAAAATGTCAATGTAGACTCAACATTAAAGAATATTTAGAACATAACAATTTTAAGCATATTCTTTATTCATGGTTACAGACTTGGTAAAGAACAATAAAAAAATGCTTTTAACTTTTATGTTGCTTTATTTTAAACTCAAAAGCCATGATTAACAGAACTAACACAAATATTGGTATGGCATTGAAACAAAGTGATTGTCTAGTATAATTTTATATACCAGATATGAATGTATATAAAAATTATATTTAACATTTATTATTATTTACTTATATATTACACATAGTTAGACCTGTGTTAAATACAAACATATGTTTCTTTATAGCAATTCTTTTGTTTTGCATCATTAATCATCTTCCAAAACAATGGGCAGATTTTCACCATACTTCACTTAAAGAGTAATGATCCCAGGATGACTTTTCTTTAAAATTGAACACATAGTTCTGTTCAGCTTAATAGTGTAGACCTGTGATTTTAAACTGGCCATGCTCAATAGGTTGGATACATGGTTTGTATAGTTAAATACACTGTTTTTATGCCCCCTTTAAAAAAAAGGGGGGGGGGTATATTGTTTTTGGCCTGTCTGTCTGTCTGTCTGGATATTTGGCATGCATGTGTATCTCATGGAGTTGCACATTTTGAGTGGTGAAAGGTCAAGGTCATCCTTAAAGGTCAAAGGTCATAAAAAAAAAATCAAAGCGGCGCATTAGGGGGCATTGTGTTTCTGACAAACACATCTCTTGTTTTACTTAAACTATGCTCTTTGAAACTGCCATGACCAGTGGTTTTGCATTTGGTATGTAACATTTTACACTAGTCCTCTACAAAGCTTGCTCCGGGTACTAAGTAGCTTCAATCAGCTCTTGTTATTTATACAATTATGTTCATGACCTCAGAGTTTTAACTACCCCATCTTTGAACATTTTTAGCTCATCTGATCAGTCTATGTCCAGCATCCATTGTTGTACATCATACATCATGTGGTATGCAGTGTCAACTAGAGGCCGCATGTTTCACTCAATCTTGATGAAAGTTCATCAGAATGTTTATATTGACCATAGTAAGGAGAAGCTCAAATCTGGTTAATGTATGTTCTTAAACTAGGCCACTAGGTCAAATCTTACAAAAACCTTGAAACCTTCACTCTAGAAGCCATATTTATCACTCAATCTTCAATGAAACTTGGTCTGAATTATCTGAATTAGAATTATCTTGACTATATCTAGGCGAAGTTTGAATCCTGGTCATGTGTATCCAAAAAACTAGGTTACCAGATGACATCTTAAGAAAACTTAGTTACCATTATAGAAGCCACATTTACAAACATGGTCAGAGTGTTTATCTTGACAATTTGTAGGTCAAGTTTGAATCTGGGTTAAATGGGATTAAAAACTAGGTCACTTGGTTAAATCTTGTAAAAACCATATTGCCACTCTATAATCCATATTTATGACTCAGTCTTTATAAAACTTGGTCAGAAGTTTAATTTTGACAATATCTAGACCATGTTTGAATCGTGTTGAAGTACAGTAAAAGACTAGGTCACCAGGTAAAATCCTTTTTGAAAAAAAACAAACTATTTCCACTCTAGAATCCACATTCATAAATAAAACTTCATGAATCCTTGTCAGAAAGTTTATTTAAATAAGAGACTGGCATATTTCTCTCTGGATAATGTTTCTGGTATTTTTTCAGGAAGGACTTTGGGTACTTTAGAGCACCTCAGGCTGACCCTAATGTGGTAAAGTTAAACAAGAGAACACAGGGAAACACCACCATGTTTGGGAAAGACATCTTCACACTTCTTGTTCAGATTGAACACCTTACAGACAGCATATTACATATAAAGGTATATTTAATTAATAGGACCTAACAACAGCAGTTGAACTTCTTAAAGCATGATTGTTTATCTTTAAAATATTGTATCTGTCCATGTTTGGTGTGTGGTACTAACTTTTGTATGTGTTGCCTGGTAACATTTTAAGGATTGGTTAAACTATGTGCTGTTGAAGCAAAACAACACATGGATTGTGATTGAGATTAGCCATGTGCATATGATGATATGTTAGATTCGGTACAGGTATGGAATACTGTCTATGGTTAAATCACACTTTATAGTTATCTAAACATGAAAAATGACATAACTATGACCAATTTGTCACATTCATATAACCCATGCCTGTTTGTCAATACCATTCACATTTTAAGGTCAATTGTTGAATATCTAAACCCTGAAAAGTTTTGAAAATAATTAAATCCTCTTATGAACAATTGTTTGTATGTGCTAAGTTGATCGGTTTGAGAGGTGAGTTGATTTCTTTGCATTGTTTGTGTTGTATGTATTACAGATTGTAGATGAACTTAACAAGAGATACAATGTGCCATTACCACTGCAGATGATTGAGAAAAATAATTCAACAGATACACTGTACAACATAAATATAACAGAGGCTATTCCATCAATTGAATTCACAATGCAAATTACTAGAAAAAGCACGGGAAAGAAAATGTATGTATTTGTCTGTTTTTTTATTTATTTAAAAAAATGTTTGTTCATATTTGTTTGTAGAATATAAACGATATTTGTGATCTTATTAATTTTATTATTTGTTATATCTCTCCCCCCAAAAAAGCAAAAAAAAACAACCTCTTGTCTGGACTGTAACTTCATGTGGAAATTTAAAAATAACTTTCATCACATGGTCTCCATGTGAAGACAGCATATTGTGCATCAAATCGTGTGCAAAGGTCAAAAATGGTAATAATACAGCTTGTTTGGACTCTTAGTTTAACATTTATCAACTATTTTTTTAATAACTTGCCACATGTGATCATCTTTTTGAAACAACATTAAGTGTTCAAACCTGTGCTCCCGGCACATAGGTCAAGTGAAACACACTTAATTGCACTGACAAAGAAATAATTAAATATTGTCATAATTTCTCTATTATTAATCAATAGATTTTGTCAAAATTTGGAATATGCTTTGAACTCAGTATGTATTGGTTCAAGAGCAATACAACTTAATAAACATATTTATCAGCCTTTTAAATGAATGTCCATTGTATTCCCAGACTAGTAGCTGCACCTATATGTAAGTTGTAATAATAATATTCTTTTGTATCTCTATAATTATTATTGATCACCATTTCAGCATCATTTTTTATTTACAATCTATTTCTCCATCAAGCTGGGACACATCATTCTTTATTTACAATCTATTTCTTTTCCAAGCTGGGACACATCATTCTTTATTTACAATCTATTTCTCCATCAAGCTGGGATACATCATTCTTTATTTACAATCTATTTCTTTTCCAAGCTGGGACTCGTCATTTTTTATTTACAATATATTTCTTCTTCAAGCTGGGACTCGTCATTCTTTATTTACAATCTATTTCTTTTCCAAGCTGGGACTCGTCATTCTTTATTTACAATCTATTTCTTTTCCAAGCTGAGACACGTCATTCTTTATTTACAATCTATTTCTTCTTCAAGCTAGGACTCGTCATTCTTTATTTGCAATCTATTTCTTCTTCAAGCTGGGACTCGTCATTCTTTATTTACAATCTATGTCTTCTTCAAGTTGGGACTCGTTATTCTTTATTTACAATCTATTTCTTCTTCAAGCTGGGACACGTCATTCTTTATTTACAATCTATTTCTTCTTCAAGCTGGGACTCGTCATTCTTTATTTACAATCTATTTCTTCTTCAAGCTGGGACTCGTCATTCTTTATTTACAATCTATTTCTTTTCCAAGCTGGGACTCGTCATTCTTTATTTACAATCTATTTCTTTTCCAAGCTGAGACACGTCATTCTTTATTTACAATCTATTTCTTCTTCAAGCTAGGACTCGTCATTCTTTATTTGCAATCTATTTCTTCTTCAAGCTGGGACTCGTCATTCTTTATTTACAATCTATGTCTTCTTCAAGTTGGGACTCGTTATTCTTTATTTACAATCTATTTCTTCTTCAAGCTGGGACACGTCATTCTTTATTAACAATATATTTCTCCTTCAAGCTGGGACACGTCCGCTGGCCCCCTCATATTCTCGGACCAGTACCTCCAACTGAGCACGTACCTGGCCTCGGACAACTTCTATGGGCTCGGGGAGCACCGGCACATGCACCTGAAACATGACATGGACTACCGAACGTGGCCGATATTCACAAGAGATGCCCCTGTCAACTCACCGGTAAGTAATGCCCTTGTCTTACTAGGCTGGCCAGATGAAAGTTTATTAGCTATAGTTTGAGCACTAGTGTGTGACATAATATGAAAGTTTCACAACCTTGCAGTTTTAGAGAATTAAGCAAAGTTATTTAGATATGTAACAATGTGCAGTTGTCTTCTACAAAGTAATTAAAATGGTACGCCTATGATTAAAGTGGTTGTGTATTTTGTACACGCACTTAAATATTTAAATGACTTCAAAACAATCTTCCCTTAAACTGCTAGTGCAATAGTAGGGTGTCATCATACACAGCTCAGAAAACGACACACACACAGAATAAGAACAAGGCTTTTGATTGTAAGCCTTTTGAAAACAGAATATAATTTTAGTTAGTGCTATTGTAGCAAAATATAAACAGCAATATATAGAACACACTCTGCTATAACCAGATAGACCACTTCCTATTATTGAAAATTCAGAAAAGGTACATACAATTTTGTCTGATATATTTCATGTTTGATAATTTACATTGCAAACTTATAGTCAACAAAATGCACATCAAATTTTATAGACAACAATATAATTATATTGAAAATCCACCATAATTTGAGCATTGTGACCCACTGGTTCTATGGATCACATGCACTATTTAGCCGGACCAGAATATAGAGAATCAATTGTGTATATGAAAATATATCTAATGTATGTTTGGTTTGCCTTCAGGATTACACAAACCTGTATGGGGCCCATCCTTTCTACATAAACATTGAAGATGACGACGGAAACACCCACGGGGTGTTCTTCCTCAATAGCAATGCCATGGGTAGGAGGAGGAAATATAAATTGTTTCATACTTATTTGCATGCACAAATATACAAACTTAAATTGGGAAACATGAATTTCTGATAAGTATTGATTGTATTTAACTATTAATTTTAGAAAGTGAATGAAACATGATATATAAAATCCTGCTGTCAAAATGGGTAAAAATAGAACAAAAAAGCAACCATTAAACAGCAATTTTAATAATAAAGACGTATTATTATTTTCTCAGATTACTTAAATCCTTGTCATATTTGACCTTTGATAAATGCTATGTTTTTGTCCCCTACCGGAGGGGACTTATGGTTTGCGCTCTGTGTGTCAGTCCGTCCCACTTTTCTGGATCCTGCAATAAATTTAAAAGTTCTTCATATTTTTTCATGAAACTTGAAACATGGATAGATGGCAATATGGACATTATGCAAGTCATTTCATTTTGTTCCTACGTCAAGAATTCTGGTTGCTATGGCAACAAATACTTAAATAAAAACAATCTGACAATGGTTGAGCCGGTAGGGGACATATATTGCTTGGCAATATAGTCTTGTTTAAACTGTATTCCCCCACCCACACACACAAACCTCTTCTCAAGCGTTTTTTTAAATAGATGTAACCTCTTAAACAGTATGCTTAGTAGTTTTTAAATATTATGCATACATGTAATGCTAAAATGAGTCTTATGCAATTTGAGACCAGCGTAGCTCGAGACAAGCTTTTGCAATAGCCCAGTCTGGTCAGGAGCTATGCTGTCTTCTTAAAGTCATGCAAGGTTTCGTGGTTTCGTTAGAGGACAGGGTAGCTCCTGACCAGACTGGTTTGTTTGGAGCTGGTTTGGAGCTACGCCGACTGCATATGGTATAAGACCCAGTTTTGCAAGATGTGGCTCATATCATGTATTTCAGAGTTATTGCTGGACCCCAATCCTCGCCTCACCTATCGCACCATTGGAGGAGTCCTGGACTTCTACTTCTTCATGGGACCCACCGTGGAATATGTCGTCCAGCAATATCAACAGGTGCAGTGAGTTAGAGATTAAAGTCTTTCGTATGACTATATGAAAATTGTGCCAACTGTTTTTTAACAAGCTAGTGTGTAATACAGTTTCATAGGGTCCAATAAGAGATTTGAAGACAATTAATGTATGCATGTCTGAGGTTTTATTTATAATTTTAACTATAATGTTCAAAATAAGCAATCAAAATATATTCAATAAATTGTGAGCATATTGAAATTTGTCAATCAAATTGAAGCAAAACAATATTTATAAAGGAAATATGTATTTGTCAAATATACAAAATAGTTTAAAAGAGGAAAATATATTAAATTCATTACCAATATGTTCAATACCAATTTATTACCAAAGTGTTAAATATGTTTTCCAACCACAGTGTGTTTTTTAAAATCCTGCACTCACGCTTAAAGTAACTTGCAATACTTTGCATTTACTGTTGCAAGGCGGTGATCCAAGTTTTTTTCATTTAATGTTAATAGTTGGTGTTCTGTTATAAAGGTGGTGGATAAGAATTCTTTCCTGATAGACTTTCTGGAGTTTAATCATTTCCTTTATTGCAAGTAATGAAAAAATCCTAGAATGGCCCTTATATTTGCTTGTTAAGTCCCTGCTAAGAGAATTCCCAATGTGTTTATGCTTGATTGCAGCTGATAGGGACCCCAGTGCTGGTCCCCTACTGGGCCCTGGGCTTCCAGCTGTGTCGCTGGGGCTACAACTCCCTGGACAACCTCAAGGTCGCCGTGGAGAGGACCCGGGCAGCAGGAATACCACACGTAGGTTCTCACACTGTCCGTGGAATGCCATTCTGGGAACAGTGGGCTTAATGCATGTGCATACAGTGTTGTCCCAGATTAGCAAACTGGATTGTCAGTAAGAAGTGACTTCCTTTATATGAAAAATACTGTAAAAACAGAAAGTGTCATCCCTGATAAGCCTTTTAGACTGCACAGGCTAATCTAGGACGACACTTAACGCACATGCATTAAGCCCAGTTTTTCCATAACAATGCTCGTACTTTTATGTGAGATTCATTCCAAGGTAATTTCTCTGTCAATTGGACATGGATATGACCTTGTTAGCATTTTAGCATTTTAACCTTTCGCAATAAAAAAAAGTTAAGCAAAGAAATCAATTATGGTATGTTTTTCTCTACCATTACCGGGAAAGGATAATTCATAGAAAGTTTTAAAATACAGCTTTCTATACCAAGGCCATTTTCATATTGCATCTTTCGAGAAATGAGGAATTTTTATTTTTTGTATTTGAACGGTGATTGAATCTTACACATACATGTAGTTATACAAATCTTAACATATTATCTTTTGAAAATGTAATGTACACATGTAATATATTTCTACATAAAATATAAGTAGTCACAAATAATAGAGAAATGTATAAACAAGTAAATCACAGTAAAACAAGTAAGTTTTTCATTACCAATATGGTCTTTGTGTTTAATGTGAAATGCTACTTTAAGTCTATGCCTTTTAAAGCTGTGTCTGGTGTTGTCAGGATATCCAGTACGCCGATATTGACCACATGGACGAGCGTAAGGACTTCTCATACGACTCAGTGGCCTTCGCAGGCCTGCCAGAGTACATCCAGGAGCTGCAGGCGGGGGGCATGCATTTCATCATCATACTTGTGAGTATTGGTCTTGTAGACATTATAAATATAAGCCTCGCCCTGGAAAAATGGGGCTCAATGCATTTGCATAAAGTGTTGTCCCAGATTAGCCTGTGCAATTTGCACAGGCTTATCAGGAATGACACTTTCTGCCTAGACTGGATTTTTGTTTAGAAGAGATTTCCTTTTAACAAAAAAAAATCATACAAGTGGAAAGTGTTGTTTCAGATAAGCCTGTGCGGACTGCACAGGCTAAACTGGGAAACACTTTACGAACATACATGTATATTAAGCCTCGTTTTTCCAGAGCAAGGGTGATTTGTAGTAAACCCCTTTTCAGCATTCAATCTGCAAATGAAAGCTCATTGGTGCTTATGTTTTCTCAGTGTGTAATTTTAAACGTTAGCATGGAATAATGTATATTATACAAAAATATCAACAATTTTTTTAATCTACTCAAGAATTATGACTCAACCTTATATGTAGAGAATATTTACAGATATACATGACTTCATTGATTTTCCCCTCCCCAACCACCTGTACAATTTTACAATTTACATTAAATAGTTTTTCATTTTTGCAAAATCTGCATATTTCAAAAGAATATAAAAACGTAACATGGATGTATGTATATTTTCTGTCTCAGGATCCTGCTCTTATTTCCAATAATACTGATTACTGGCCATATGAGACTGGTGTAGAACGTGATGTGTACATAAAGTGGCCACATGGACAGGGACCTGTGGATTCAAGACCAAACAGTACATCAGATATCATGTTGGGCTATGTAAGTTTAAAGGATTGACAGTACCTCGGATATCATGTTGGGCTATGTAAGTTTAAAGGATTGACTGTAACTCAGATATCATGTTGGGCTATTTAAGTTTAAAGGATTGACAAAACATCCCATATCATGTTGGGCTATGTAAGTTAAAAGGATTGACAGTACCGCAGATATCATGTTGGGCTATTTAAGTTTAAAGGATTGACATTACCTCAGATATCATGTTGGGCTATGTAAGTTTAAAGAATTGACATTATCTTAGATATCATGTTGGGCTATGCAAGTTTAAAGGATTGATAGTACCTCAGATAACATGCTGGAAAATTAAGTTTAACAGATTTATAGTTCCATAGATATCATGTTGGGCTATGTTAGTTTAAAGAATTGACAGTACCTCAGATATCATGTTGGGCTATGAAAGTTTAAAGGATTGATAGAACCTCAGATAACATGCTGGGATATTAAGATTAAAGGATTTATAGTTCCATAGATATCATGTTGGTCTATGTAAGTTTTAAGGATTGACAGTTCAGCAGATATCATGCTGGGCTATTTAAGTTTAAAGATTTTCAGTTCCATAGATATCATAATGGGCTATTTAAGTTTAAAGATTTTCAGTTCCATATAATATGTGGACTATATAAGTTTTAAGGATTTGACAGTATACCTCAGATATCATGCTTGGCTATGTAAGGGTTATGTTAGTTTGAGACAGACAATACTTCAGGTATCATGTTAAGCTCTGTTAGTTTCAAGGACTGACAGCTTATTAGCTATCATAATGAGCTATGCAAGTTTTTAAGACTGCCAGTAATAGAAATATCATGTTCAGTTATGTAAGGACTTACAGCAATCTTTAGACATAATTCTGTAATTTCTTGTGATATCTTCTGTTTAACTCATATAAGGTGAACGCTTGTAATACTAAGGATGCAATAGTTAAATTAAATCTCTGACTGTAGTTTTTCCGTACATGGATAGGTTTGGCCGAAAGGAAAGACTGCGTTCCCAGACTTCTTGTTGAATAAAACCCAAGACTGGTGGGCAGATACCATCGTGGAATGGCACAAAACCATTAAATTTGATGGCCTCTGGATCGTAAGTAGATTACATAGTTTTTTCCATTCTTTTTTATTTCCCTGTCATCTTGATTAAGGAGGCATAAAGTGAGTGTCCATCAGTCCGTTCTTCCATCCATGAGGGGTGCAACAGATTGTACATTTTTTTCTCATTTTGTAGCAAACACTGTCTGCTACATCTCTTTGATATGTACACGATTGTTGCTTTTGGAACATCCTTTATCAACCTTTATCATTCAATATTTTACCTTAATCATAACATAATTTGGTCATTTAATAATTTAAAGCAACCATAAATTAAATTCCAGGTAAAGCAGATTTTACAGTTTCTTATAACACCAGCACTGTTTGCTACAACTGTTTGCTACAACTGTTTGCTACAACTGTTTGCTACAACTGTTTGATACTTATTTGTTGCATATGAGTACTCCTTATCTACTTATATCACCCGAAATTTGTCAAACTTACATTCATGTTCTTTAGTACATTGCCATGTAAGTAGATTTAAGAATGTATGTGAGTGTTTTCATGATGTAATAGGTGTCTAAGTCTTAGTGTCTAAGTCTTAGTGTAAAGTTCTCTTAAAAATGTGTGGAGGAATTCCCAAAAATCAATCATTTAATTTGAATAGCCTTAAATCAGAAAGCTTGATGATTCAGTGAAAGAAAGATGCAGCAATATACAATATATAAATTAAATAAATATTTATATTGCTTTGGAGAAATGTTCATTGCTTAAACATGTGTTGATTTAATAAACAATCAAAGACACAATAAGCGAATGTTAAGTGGAAATAATTAAGATATCCCCGACAATCATACAATTCAAATTATAACAACATATATGCAGCAGACAATTTAAGTCAATAACATTGATCGCCGTTGCGTAGTGGACATGGTGTCCGCCTAGCGACCGGGAGGTCATGCGTTTAATCCCCAATGTGGGAGCTTTCTTTAGATCTCCCCCATAGACACCAAGTACTGGTTTTAGTCACAGGAAACGGACTCAAGAGCATTTCAAATAAGCCTTAGGCTTTCGATGCAATGGAGCTTAAATAAATAGGTTTAAACTAAAATGAATAAAATCCAGCCTACAGGCACAATAACAAAATCACTTGGCAGCCATATTGTTATTAGGACATGAACGAGCCAGCCAACTTTGACACTAACGGACAACGCCCCTGGAACTGGCCGGAGAAGGACACACCCTACTGGACCCTGAAATGTACCCTCGACAACAACACTTGGGACCTGCCACCATACAAGCCCCGTAAGTCAGGGATTAGGGTGTTGTGTTTTTGATTTATAGTTTTAAGGAACTTGAGCATGATTTTTTATCAAGTGTCAACTTTATTTGGATAATTGCTGATTTTTTTACAGAACATGTAGGGAGAATAATGTACAAATGATAAATAATCATGAAATGACATTTCCAGTAAACTAATTTAACAGGGAATGAAGTTGTGAATCTTGTCTTAGTATTAACAGCTTTGGAACACTAGCAAGCGGTAAGTAATGGTTCAATAACAATATAAATTGAATTCTTAGCCACAATGCAACAATTTGCTTATTATTAAAGGAATGAAAAGCAGAATGATAAACTAACTGTTTGCCAGGTTCCCTGCTTGGAGATGTGTTGTCAGACAAGACGTTATGCATGATTGGTGAGCAGAGATCGGGAACCTTCCGGCATTACGATGTGCACAGTCTGTATGGCTGGAGTCAAACTCAACCTACCAGCATGTGAGTAGAAACTGGTTCAATATTTTTGAAACTTTATTGTCCCCTACCGGTTTCACCGGAGGGGACTTATGGTTTGCGCTCCGTCCGTCTGTCCGTCCGTCTGTCTGTCACACTTTTCTGGATCCTGCGATAACTTTAAAAGTTCTTCATATTTTTTCATGAAATTTGAAACATGGACAGATGGCAATATGGAGATTATGCACATCATTTCATTTTGTTCCTACGTCAAAAATTATGGTTGCTATGGCAACAAATATAAAAAAATAATACAAAAATCTGACAATGGTGGAACATCATTGCTTGGCAATAGTCTTGTTAAGCTTACCATAATAATTCTGGAGTTTGGATCATTAAGATCAGGATCAGATTCATTATAAGATATAAGACATACAGTTGGGTTAGGAGCTATTCACAATCTCTGCATAAGGTTCACCGTCTATTTTGGATCTAATGCCTGTTTATATATTAGGATCTAATCACGATCTGATATCTGCACTAGGATCAGGATATATTCAGGATCTACACTCTGCTTTAAGATGGCGATCTATTCAGGATTTAATGTATGCAGTTTGATCATGGCCTATTGCACAAGTTATCATCATGATCTCTCTGCAATCTTATGTATGCAGTTTGATTACGATCCATAGCACACACAGTGATCTATAATTCAGGATCAAATGTACCGCTCATTTCAGAGGTCTGCAGAGGGCGACGGGCAAACGTGGCATTGTGATATCCAGGTCAACGTACCCATCGTCTGGTCACTATGGCGGCCACTGGCTCGGAGACAATGACAGCTTCTGGCGTAACCTCCATGACTCAATTATAGGTACTAAAACCTCCATGACTCAATTATAGGTACTAAAACCTCCATGACTCAATTATAGGTACTAAAACCTCTGTTGCTCAATTATAGGTACTCAAACCTCCATGACTCAATTATAGGTACTAAAACCTCTGTTACTCAATTATAGGTACTCAAACCTCCATGACTCAATTATGGGTACTAAAACCTCTGTTACTAAATTATAGGTACTCAAACCTCTATGACTCAATACTAGGTACTCAAACACCTGTTTTATAGCAGGCTGATGAACAAAGATTTAAATAGTCTTATTGTTTATATGTACTGTATAATTAGTGGATTTGTATTTTTGTACTTATGAAAGTGGCTGGTAAGTTTGCATTAAAGGGACTCCCTTAGAAGTGAAGAAAAGCTTGTGTTTTGTGTACTGGCAAAAAATCAATAAGTATGTTATAATTGTAATTCATGTTTTCAACTAAATTATGTACATGTTTTGTAATTTATCGGAATCCGTTACAAACAAAGCATGTTTTGGCGTGTACAATTTAATTTTTTTCCATGTATTTGTTTATAAGATAAGATTTTTGTTTCTAAATGTTCAAACTCAAATAGTGGTAGTTAACATATTTTAAACATGTTCGAAACTAAACAAAATGCTAAGTGAAAAGATATTGTCTGATTAATACTAATTTAGTTTAGCACTATATAATGAAACAAATGATATAAGTTGTGTTCTTTTTTCAGGAATTATTGAGTTCAACCTGTTTGGAATTCCTTACGTAAGTTAAACATTAAATCATATGTATTGGTGTTGAAATGCTAGTGAGTGAAACTGATGCATAAGCTTGTTAAAATGGTGGTTACTCTATGATTCTGTGTCTTTCCGTTAGAACTAAAATAGCTAACTACAAATATTAGCCATGATGGCATGTTATGCAAGAACCATGTCCTTACCTCAAACGTCAATATTACACTCGGAAGTCAGTTCTCAAATATAGGTATCATACAATTGGGGCACATTTAATATTTCCATAGACAATTAAAATAAAATATGTTCACCATTTGGTAATGAAATGGTTGGTGGGTGGACAGCTGTATCCCTTACTGAATGCTCAAAGGTCAATTTCATTCTCAAAAGGTCATGCTGAAAATATGTGCACAATACATGTACCCCTTATGCAGATTTTATCTTCATCATTCAACTTTCAAATAAAAAAAAAAACGCCTCACATGTTCATCATGTTGATCTAATTTGGCGCTCTTGTCCAAAAGGTCAAAGTTCAAGGTCACACTATATTTAATTGCAATGTGAATGGAATTCAGGATAATTTCAGAATTTGAATTTTAAAATAATTATCTTACCATGTATAGATTGGTGCTGACATTTGCGGGTTCTTCTCTGAGCCGAGCGTGGAGATGTGTCAGCGCTGGATGCAGCTGGGCGCCTTCTACACCTTCAGTAGGAACCACAATGGGCTCAACATGAAGGTACATGCTGACTTGGTGATGCATATATCACACAGCATCCATCTGTTACTACTTGAGCCATGTTCTGTGAAAATTGAGCTCAGTGTACCAGATTAGCCTGTGTAGTCTGCACAGGCTCTTAGGGACAACACATTTACATGAAGACTGGATTTTTGTTTAGATAAGACTTCCTTTCAACGAAAAATTCCATACATGCGGAAAAGTGTTGTCCCTGATTAGCGTGTGCAGACTGCACAGGCTTATCTGAGACAACAATTTACGCACATGCATTATGCCCAGTTTTCCCAAAATGCGATTCCATTGTTATCCCTTCACTGAAGAAGATGGGGTGAACTGGAGTCAACATAGACCTTATTTCCATGTTTATATCAATCCTCTGTACATAGACACACTCATCTTACATCTGTGACTAATTATACCCCCATTTATATTGAGAAATATTTTACTGCTAATTCTATTTTCTGAACTTGCTAAGTGTCACAGTGACAATTTTGTAAAATTATAAAAACTTGTTGTCTGTTGGTTTATAAAATTGAGATCTAATAATTGGTTAGAAATTATTAAAAACCTTAAAGGATAATTTTATGTTTTATAACATTAAGCTGTATAAGCTTGTGATATGACCATTAAACACATTGAAACTTTCATTCAATGCTATTGTGCAGGAACAAGACCCATCAGTTTTTGGACCTCACGTGGCCGACTCATCCAAACGGGCCATGGAGATACGCTACAGTCTCCTGCCATTCCTATACACACAGTTCTACCGTGTACACACCCAGGGTGGTACTGTGATCAGATCCATGTTCCATAAGTAGGTTCATTTTATTACATGATGAATTTGTTTTATTACTCACCCCTTTCCCGCTCAGAAGCAAAGTGAAAATGAATATATGCAACCGGCAAAACAAAAAACAGAACAGCCTTTGAGTTACGCTCGCAGTCTGTTCAGGTTTTATGCTGTTGCTTCTCATCAGTATCTTAGGGTTGGTAATGAAGCCCGTAAAACTTGAATTCGTAAGAAAGGTCTTTAATTCAATACAATTTTCTAAAGGACTACAAACAAGTTGAAATGGGTATCTAAGGGGTGAAGGGTTAACTCCTTCTCTTGTCAGTGAATGGTCAACGGCAGTAAGTGTTATCTCAGTCTATCTGTCTGTCAGTCTATCCCATACATTGTAGTACGAGTAATAAGTATTACTTTTAAGATTTTTCCTCTCACCTTCCTGCTCCTATCTTTTGAAAAATGGTACAAGAGTGGTACAGAAGTATTTAGTATTATTAATGTTATCGTTGTCTGAATGTAACTGCTTCTAAAAAATAACAAAGTAAAGTGTGTGTTGGTTATAGTGTCCTTGTTTCAAAATGTAGGGACATCCAGTTTTGCGAGCTGCTGGGAAGGCAACCAGCTCTGTCCGAGCAAGGTTCTTGAACACACATACTGCACACTCAAACCTTTGATCTATCATTCTGTAGATGAATACTCTGGGCTAAAGAGACAGCTACATGTGCTTGGCCCAATGGCAATGCAGCATTTGTATCATTTGGACTCATTTCTAGTTTTAAATACCAAAACTATTAATTATTCATCAATGCAAGATTCAGAAAGAATCAGGTGTGTTTTATTTCTGATTGAGCTCTTGCAAATATCAATTTTGTTCACAAACATATTCTGAGGAAAGAACATTTGCTTCTTTCTTAATCGAGGGTCAAGTGAAAAACTGTTGTCGCTACAAATATATCAGACACTATAGTTTAACGCTTACCAATGATATTTTATTTGCTTGTAAAATGGAATCGGATTCTTTAAATCTTTCCGCAATTTTTTATGCAATAAATAAAATTGTTAGGTCTTTTTCACTTTATCTCCAGTTTCCCGAAGGAACCACGCACTCGCTCCATTGATACCCAGTTCATGTGGGGCGACTCCTTCCTCATTGCTCCCGTCGTGGAACAGGTGGGTGGGCGTGATGTGGCATTCTTACCGTTGACACAATTCTCAGTATCTAGGCAGAAACTTCTTCTTGTAAAATACTAAAAAATGAGTATAAACTGAAACAGATTAACCCCTTTAATATTTTAATATACATGCATGAAAATTTCTTTTGAAATGCATTGTTAATCATGAGCGCAGGAACTGATGTCACCACAAACATATTTCAGCACATGTATGATGCATTCCACGCTGCAATTTTGTTTCTTTGTTTATTAGGGCCACCTTCACAAGGATGTATATCTTCCAGCGGCTCGATGGTTTGATCACTACACAGTAAGTCTTTTATGTTGTCAAATCGTCAAAGACTTTTTCTACATATTCAAATTGTATGCTATTTCAAAAACAGGCATTTCCAAATGAGCGAAAACTTGAGAATTGAATCAGGTGAATGATACAGGGCCATCATGGCCCTCTTGTTAAAAATTTATTTTTAAAAAGTGAATCCTGCTGAATGAAATAAAAACATTAGAGTTACATACGTTAATGTATTTCCTCACTCATCATGAACACATCAAATTATTTTTTATTATGATAGCAAATTTGTTGTAACGATGAATGTTCTCTTCGAAACCCAGGGTGCAGAGATAAAAGAGCATGGTACAACGGTTACTGTGAACGCCCCAAGAGATCACATACCACTTTTCTGGAGAGGAGGTTACATTATACCTACACAGAAGCCAGCAAATAACACTGTTTTCAGGTACTAAATATTTTTTCTCTCTAATATTATATGTAAATTATAACATTTAAAATGAGCATCTGCTAATTTTAGTTTCCAATGGGATAATCACCAATGTATTTTGAAAGGAGTATCTGATAATGGCTTTTCAGTCCGAACCGTTAGCGCATTTGAAAGTTTTAATTTTGTAATTGTTTGATATAATACATTTGAACCTTGCTCTGGGAAAATAGGGCTTAATGCATGTGCAAAAAGTGTCCTCCCAGATTAGCCTGAGCAGTCCACACAGCCAAATCACTTTCCACTTAAATGGTATTTTTCGTTTAAAGGAAGTCTCCTCTTAGCGAAATTACAGTTTAGGCAGAAAGTGTCTTCCCTGATTAGCCTGTGTTTCCTAATCTGGGAAAAAACTTTATGCACATGCATTAAGCCCCATTTTCCAGAGCGAGGCACATTTGCATTAACTTGCTCAATCGATTTTGAAACATCACGATTTTGTTAGTGACTGTCTTTAATTTCAGTCGTAAGAACACTCTTGGACTGATGGTGATTCCAGACCACAATGGGACTGCCACTGGTGACTTATTCTGGGACGATGGTGACAGTATAGGTAAGTAAAGTCCTTTAAAGTAGCTGCTTGGGGAAAGTCTGATATCTAAACTCTGTGACAATGCCAACGGTATTTGCAAACTCTGTGACAATGCCAACGGTATTTGCAAACTTTAATACAGTTTGGTAAATCTATTGCTGGGTCTTAATAGAGTTATGTTCTGTTTAAGATTGATATATTCTATTCAATGAAAGATTTAGTATGGCAAGATTAGATCTGTTATAAATGTTATTATAGCTACCAGATGTATTGATTGTAGATAAATGTTTATGGGTGATGTATCTATAAAAATTATTGGCAGAAAGAGAGAAAATACTACTTATTACATACTACGAATAAAGCTGAAGCCCTTCAGCCTATACTGACAAAAGTGTGCCAAGACGGACCCAATAGCTTTATTAAAAACTATAAACATCTTATACATAATGTAGTCTAAATTTCAAATTCTGTTTCAAAAGTTACGATGTCTAATACATTTCAAACATGTGCTTCTTTTGTTTTCAGGCACCATTGAAAATAAACAATATTATTTTGCCAGCTTTAACTTCCGAAACGTAAGTTCCCTTTAAAGATCAACCAATTGTTTATTACTGATGATGCTTGGCTGTTGTGCACATTTAATGTAATGAAACCAAACTAAATATGATTACAAACAATGGTCTGTTTACAAAAATGTGTTAATCTATCACAGTATTCCATGGATATTATGAGTTCTTAAATTAAATATGAGATTGGCAGTACAACTGACATATTGAAATCCTTGATATGTGCTTTAAAAAGAAATAATACAAATTTCTCTAAGGTTTTCTGTTTTCATCTTTTATTGTGGTAATACAAATGAGAATGCACTAAATGCTCTGCTTTCCTTTTAACTGCTGTCTAATTAAAAGCATATTAAAACTTGTAAAGAAATCATTTTGAAATACAGGGGTGTATGTAATTCTAGATCTGTTTGAGTCTGTTATGTGTCAGATGATCTTCCTGTATTGCCCTTTACATATTTTCAAGAGTGTGTCTGTAGATCACATGTTGCTCTGTCAATCTCAACCTTCTCCTTGTTTTCACAGAATACGGTGAGCATGTCCGTGATTACTAACCACACAATAGTGGACAGTCTGGTGTTTGATGAAGTCTGGGTCCTCGGCTTGACCTCCCGACCTTCCAGTATCACAGCTAGTGGCGCCACTCTCGTGTTCACATACTACACTGACACCAGGGTAAGCAATTGCATAGAGCATGTTTGTTTGTAATGTAATTGTAATCATTAAAATGAGAAATACAAATCATGTGGAAAGTGCTCTGTTAACCTTGTTTTAATTTCTTTCATTTTGACGGAAATTGACATTATTCAAGAATGATTGAAGCATTCTTACACCCCTTATGACATCATAAGTATTGGGATCAAAGTATACCATTATCATATATTGTATGTTCTTTTTATGGTTTTATGCACATTTGCAACATCACTCAATTATTTGAATTTTTAGTTCATACTTTCTAGTCTGTAAAAAAGTGTATTGGTAGAGACCTTTAACATTGCAGTTCCTAAGGTCTGGCACTTTGCATTCCATCTAAAAGAATGTGTGTAGTCCATCTTTATCAAGTGCACTGGGATAGAAATCATGTCTAAAAGACTTGCTAGTTGGGTTAAGGGGGAAAGTGCAATTTAGCTGCATTCTGAGAAATCGGGGCTTAATTCATGTGCATAAGTGTTGTCCCTGATTAGCCTGTGCAGACTCCAACACTTTCCGCCCAAAATTGATTTTCGATATAAAAAGACTAACTTTAAATAAAAAAATACCATTAAAGCAGAAAGTGTTGGCACTGATAAGCCTGTGTGGACTGCACAGGCTAACCTTGGGCAATACTTTACACACATGCATTAAGCCCCATTTTCCAAAAGTGAGGCTCAGTTATAGGAGAGGTCCCGTTTCAGAGTTGACTATTGTTCTTTTAAGGGCTGTTGTGAAGTACACAGCCCCTTGTTTTAATGTCTCATGCGGGACAAAAGTTTGAAAACTTGAAAGGTGAGGGTTGAGCTGAGGTTAGGGTTGAGCCGGTGATCAAACCTGCAAACCCTGTTTTTGGTGCCAGTCTAACCACTAGACCACAGATCTACTAAACCTTTTTTCAAAGGAAGTTTTGTTATAAATAACTTCAGCCAACTGAACTAATTATTGGAGATTGGTATATAATTGGCTGTAGACCACTGGAGTTTTATCCTTATTTAAGGTACTTCATATACATGGATTAAGCCTGCCCCTGAAAAACAACTTCAGCATTACATGGAACTGAGCTTCAATGGTGGAAGTCCACCCTCCAAGACGTCAGTGTTCAGTGACTTTTAACAACTGTTTTAGGTTTTAGATTTTAATGCTTCTGTAAATTGAGACTTTCAGTTTAGTTTTTATGTAATAATTTTATAATTACATCTCATTCTAGTTTTTGAAATCATAAAACTGCTTGAATAAATCAAAGTAAGATGTATGGAGTGAATTGTACAAACAAATTGTCAAGGTCCCAACATTGTTTTTGTTTGTTGAATATAAGATAATATTCTTGCTTTTGATTTCACATCATTGTTTATCTGTCACCTATGAGATAATCACAATATTAAAGCCAAATGTTTTTCCCAACTTGTTCAGTGCTGTAAGTTTTCATTACTCCTACACACATGCAAGTAAGACCGTGCTTTTTTATTTAGCTAGTACTGCTTAAGTCATAACCAGATATTTTATATGTTGCATGTTCACCAAATCCTGACATGTGAATATTCCACAAGTATGTTTATAGATCTTATTATATGCATCGAGTATCTATCACACTATATCCAATCAAATAAACATATAAAGGGAATATCGCTAGAACCAGACGAAGAAATTCAACAGTCCCTATTTGCTGACGATGCAACTTATTTTTTAAATGACAGTAGTGACTCATTCAATAATCTTATAGAATCACTAACCCTTTTTAGAATGGCATCGGGTCTTAAACTAAACAAAAGTAAATGCACTGTGCTATGAGTAGGTAAATTTAAACAAAGTAATATTCATCTTAAAAAAGAAATGAAATTCAACTGGACATCAGATGAAGCAACAAAGTTAGGAATAACCTTTACAAACAATGAAAATGAAACAGTTCTAAAAAACATATTGCCTAAATTACAAAAATTTAAAAATTGTTTAAAATCATGGCAGCATAGTAAACTTACACTAATCGGAAAAAACACAGTGTTGAAAACGTTTGCACTCCCTAAATTAATTTAAACACTAACAGTTCTCCCAAACCCACCAAATGATATTATTAAAGATATAAAATCAGAAATATTTAATTTCATATGGGACGGTAAACCTGATAAAATTAAGCGAACTCAATTAATTCAATCAGTAGAACACGGGGGTATCCGACTAACAGACATAGATTCTTTCCTGAATGCAATCAAATGCAGTTGGGTTAAAAGATATTTAGATAATACCAATACAAGTAAATGGAAATTATTCTACCAAAAAATTCTTAAAACATATGGTGACTCCTTACTTTTTGAATGTAATATCAACAATAATATTTTAGATGAAATTGCAACCAAAAACATATTTCTATCGAATGTTCTATCGGCATGGTGTAAAGTTACTCATAATTTAGAAACCAAAACAAACAGTAAAACCATTTTATGGAACAATAAAGATATAACTACTAACAATAAGACGTTTTTCTATAAAGATTGGTTCGAACGAAACATAAAATATGTAGATCAATTGTACGACTACAGAATAAACGACTTCTATTCTTTTGATAATTTGTGCTACATATTCGGAATACCTACAAGTAATTTCCTGATGTACTACACATTGATCAAAAGTATACCCATACACATTAAAGCAGCTACCAATACAAATAACACACCATGTACTCAAAAAACATTCGTAGAAAACATAATTGCAAAACAAAACAAAACGAACAAAATATTTTACACACTTCAAATTAAAAACCCTGCCGAAACCTCTAAAGCTCAAACTAAATGGCAAAACCTTCTTGGAGAAAAAGAATTTAATTGGAAACAAATATTTGTCATGCCATATAAATCAACTACTGATAGCACACTGAGAAATTTTCAATATATATCCAGAGAATCATAGCTACAAATAAATATCTTTTTAAATGCAACCTATCCAACACAAACCTATTTGATATGTGTAGAGAACATATTGAAACAATAGAACACCTTTTCTGGGAGTGTAAACATAGTCAATCTCTATGGAATCAATTGACAACCTTTCTAGAAAAACAACAATTAAATGTTAAACATCAGTTTAGGGGTAAATACCTTCAAAATACAAGAGGTTAATAACGCTGTGAATTACATTATTATATTAATGAAATATTTCATATTCAGCATGAAATACAGAAAACAAATACCTACAATGAACTGTTTTATCAATTATTTAAAACTGAAGATTCAAATTGAAAAAGAAATAGCCCTCAACTATGATACACTTCATATATTTGAACAAAAATGGAAACACATTAAACATTCATAAACAAGTCCAGTTTGTTTTCTATCCACTTTATGCAACTCATCTTTATTCATAATTATTCTGTTATTTTTTTAAACACCTATCACAAACAACCAAAGAAACAATACATATTAACTGTTTTTTTATCAAAAGGAAACCACAACGTCAAAAAAGTATATATAAGCATATCTTGTATAACATGTTTGAACATTATTGCTGCTTCATGGTATCACTTTGTTTTATGATCTTATACATGTATACATTGTATGTCTTATATTAAATAAACAAAAAAAATGTTTATAGATCTAAAGCGATTCAACAAGTGAGTGTCCAATCAACATGTGAAAATTCCTGCTGTGATTTACAGTAGAAAGGCCTCGATAAAATATAAAAACAAAATCAAACTCAAACTTCATCACGGGATACCTTGTCTCATATAAATTATCGCAAAGCAACTGCAAAGTATAAAGTTTACAAAAAGAAACAATAATTAAAGTAATGTGTTTAACAACTGTTTAACAAAAATATTGTGTTATAAGATCAGCCAGTTACTTTTGTATGCAATAAATTTTCATTATGCATGTTTCAGATTTACTGTCTTAAATATTTATAATCAAAATATTTTTTTGGAATACAATTTGTATTCATTTTTATCATGTTCATTTCACAGCAGAATGAGAACATTAATTGTGTTATTATGATGGGTTCTACAGTGTAGAAGACAAAATTAATAGTATACATAACCACATTTATGTGAGTGCATTGTTTTCTCATAACTGACACATTTTGGAACATATTTTATGGAAGTTTTGTGTGTTCTTAAATCTTTTATGGCTTTTAATACTTTGACACTTATTTAAGATGTTCTTTTTTTGCCTGCAAGATCAGGATTTAAAATGTTGATAGGCTAGTATTGAGTTGCATTTTGTCATTGTGTATATATTTGGTGTTGTAGGTGCTAGATTTATATTTGATCAACTCTATGGCTGTGTATCAGATTTTTAAAAAAATAAATATATTTGTATGAAAAACAACTTGTGTTTGTATGCCATGTTTACCAATTCCAGCAACAACAGTGCATTTAGTTCTTGCTAGCATCACATAGTGTTATAAATGAAAAATTTAAGTAAATTTAGTGATACTTTTGAAACTTTGCTCAATTCGGTGGAATATTACAATAAAAGTAAGTTAATATCTTCATAGGGCCTAACTTTTTTTTGCTAAATTTTAAGTATATTTATCGCATGTAGTCTTGCTTAAACACATTCAACCAGACACTTCTGTACACACATTTAAATATATGTAATATATTACAAAAATCTGAAATGTGATAGTTTCTATAAAAAATAATTCAATTGCATCGATGCAAAAGTACAATTGGTGAGATCGTTACTTGGGATGAAAGGAAAATGTATTTTGAGGTCAAAGGTCAAGGTCACAGGGGCTTGTAACATCAAATATTGACTCTTTTTCCCCAGTTATTTCTAGAGAACACTTAATTCGACATTTTATCATGCAAATTGGTACGGCAGTTACTTCAGAGGTCAAAGACCACACATGAATAATAAAAACTGTTTCTGCTTTGTCTTCAAAATTCTCTGACCCACAATTAGTATGAAGGTTACTTGTGAGGAAAGGAATACGCCTATTGATTTTAAGGTCAACAGGTCAAGGTAACATTTCAGTTCTGCATTTTCTCTATCTAGAGAATGCTTTGACTTACAATAATGCTAATCATCATAAATGGTATAGTGGTTACCTAGGATGAAAGGAAGATGCCTATTGTTTTTAGGTCAACAGGTCAAAGGTTATCACAAGGGCTTGCAACATAAAATGCAGACCATTTATCTTTTGCACTACATCTAGAGAACTTTTACTATTATGCCATTTGTTAGGGTATGTTGGTTACTGGGAATAAACAGAAGATTCCTTTTGTATCAATTGTTAAGTCAACAAATTTAAGTCACAGGGGCTTGTAATAAGAAAACTGTTTCAAAACAATATCAAGAGAATGCATAAACGTTTTACAAACATCACCTATTTATTTAGAGTTCCCAAATGTTGAAATACTTTCTTCTCACAAAATTGTGTCAAATTGATTCTCAAAATTTATTAATATGACTTGCAAAGACGGTTCAAATATGATTTAGTGTACATCCACATGTGATACAGTGATAACAAAATTCATTTTTTGTTAGTACACATTTATTTGCTGCAGAAAATCCATATATTACAAAGATTGGTACAAATGCATATCAAACAAGGTTCTAATATGTGATTGAAAAGCAACCACAAACTTGCAGGAAACAATTCTCGAATTTCTGTAATATATAAATACAAAATTCATATAAAATGATTTAACAAGAGCACCGTCAAGCGGATGCCAACGCTTGGCTGTGGGTGCTTGGATTTTGTTTTTTTGACCTTTGNGCATGCCAAATATCAAGTTGCTATCTTCAATATTGCAAAAGTAATGGCCAATGTTAAAGTTTTCGGACGACGCCGACTACGACAACGACGCGGAAGACGAGAGAGCTATGACAATACCTCGGGTTTTCTTCGAAAACAGCCAAGCTAAAAATCATAACTGAATCATGCATATAACAACATGACAGATAATTCATTGAAAAGTTTGAACATATAAAGTAAAATCTTATTTGTTTAGAAGGGGTGGAACAAGCAGCGAAGCGAGCCCCTTCCTAGGCAAGTAAGATTGTACTTTATATGTTTTAACTTACTTAGAACATAACCTACAATTTGATTGGTTGGGCAAATGTACATCACCAAAGATGTGTGAAGTAGATTTCCAAATATGGTAATTTTTACTATAGCTTTTGAGTAAGCACTATTTAAAGTAACCAATCAAAAGCCAGAAAAACCATTCATACTTAATACGTGCAATCCTGGCATATCTTTGGGTCAAAATGTAGGTCATGTTCTTAATAACAGTTATCATGCTTGTTAAAAGAGATACAGCATACACCATTTCAGAAACCCCTTCTTAACATGAAATAGATATAATTATATATAGATTCATTAAATATAACTATGAGAAAATTCACTGCATGTGTCAAATCATACAATACATAATACAATCATATAGAACAATGTGTTTTCAGTTATAGTATTTTCAAAGAATAATTTGTTATTTGTTCAGCAAAGACATACAGATAATTTTATCAATAATTGTAAAACAAAGTACAAGAACCATAAAGTTCAGAAAGCAATTCCACAAGCCAATCAAATTAATACTATTCAAACCATGCAGATTGTTGCTTGACTGACTTTGCATATGGATAGATTTGTAAAAAAAGGCAATGGTTTCTGTTTTAGTTTTAACCCATTTATGCCTAGCGTCTAGAAAAAAGGCCTTGGCAAACAGCGTAGACCCAGATGAGACGCCGCATGATGCGGCGTCTCATCAGGGTCTGTGCTGTTTGCTTAAAGGAATTTCTGTAAGAAATATTCTAAATATAGAAATAAATGTACTAGACATCCCTAATTTTGGAAATAAATTGATCCAATTTAGAAGGATGGGAGAGTCCACTAGGCATAAATGGGATAATGCACAGGAGTGATCAACAGTTAATTCTGCTACTACAAAGTATTTTAGAAAGATGTTGACTTCATATATTCTGAATTTGTTGAAACCAGATGGAGAGTGATGGGTAACCCATGCGCACAACAACACTTGGTGCAGAGTGAGCACGACATAACACCAAAAAGCATACAAATATATATTGGTATAAAGGTGTACAAACTTAACAAAAATACAAAAAAACATTCAGCTCTGTCATTCGTGAATATAATAAACCTAAATAAGGGAACCTTACAAATGAAATAAGATTCTAAGCTTTACACAGTTGATTGGAACATTTTGGGTATGAAAAATCAAGCAGGAATTAGATTTAGTATGACTCTGTAATAATGACATTTTATGTTACATCAAACATGTACACTGAATGCACCTCAACTTGATATTTCATAGAAAACTGAGAGTAAACAAATGTAAAAAAAATCATAGAATACAGATTGAACACAAAATTGTTCAACAACTTGATGTATAATGCTTCACATTATATTCTGGTTCTTCTGTGGACAGACCACAATGTAAATGATGTCAAGTGCTTCAACATACATACACGATGTATGCATTCATTGATTTGGTCAAACAGCATTAAACAAAATAAAAACAAAGATGTATGTATCATGAACACCAAAATTGAAGTAAGCACCAACAAATGGCAAACTACTTTATCGGTTTAAAGTTTTCCAACTAAAAATGGCCCTGAAGTTCTCTATTGTTTTTGTCAAGTAAAATGACCCCTATTTGCAGATATTTGAGACATGGTCACAAACTCCTGAATGCTATAAAGGTGTATTTGAGCTTGATTTAAAGAGTAAGATCTCCTAAAAAGACAACTGATATCATATATTAATGTGTTGAAAGGACAAAACAAAAATTTACTTTAGGTATAACATGTGGCCTTTTTCTGCCAACAAGGTAGCAAAAGGCTATCATCATTATTATATAGCAACAAATTAAAATTGAAAATACAATTGAGTTCATGGAAAGACTCAATCAAAACAAAAGTTACATTCATATCCCTACAACAATTCTTGCATAGAGCATCTTACAATTTATGGCACAAACACAAAGCATACTTTAAAGTATTAATTCATTCAGCAGACAGAAAGTTCTCTGCTTATATGGTTTTATCCTACAAATAAATGATTTTATAGAAGGAAACTCTGGGTGTTATATTAATTTGTGCTTTTAATGACAGGCAAGGTTTATCCAACACAAACATGTTCATTCTGTTTACGGTACAGGTTTGGCCATCTTATTCCAGTTAGCAAAAAGTGAGTCAAATGAGCTTTATTTAAGAAGAATTATTTATAGGATTTTATTAACAATAATGTTGAAGATAAATGCTGAATCATGCATGACATAGAGGTACATATTTTTAAAGTTGAAAATGGCAGCCATTTTTGTTTTTTGGTGAAAAAACTATTTAAGTTTGAACAAAGCCTTCTGTGTTGTACTTGACTGTGTAACATTTGGAATGCTGGTCAAATTTGAACCAAGCATACACCCATATTTTGTCTTGTTACTCTGGTTTAACATGGAACTTTAAGGACTATTTCGAGTTTAGTAACCAGGAAAGATTGCACATAATTTTGATAAACTACACAAGGTTATATTTATTTAATATATTTTGGCTATTGTTTTTTACAATTAAATGTGAACATTTTGATTGTCTCACACACACACAAAAATAATTGTAGGATAAATAGAACATTAGGTTAGTGACTTTGTGAAATTGAATGTATCGTCTGTTTTGTCTCCAAAGGGCTTACACTGCTCAGCAAGCTTTGCCATGTAATTTTTTCTTCAACTAAAGATACTTAGCTAATATTCACTTTACATCAAATATCTATGAAGATCTAAGCTTTTTTCAGTTGTATTCAACCGGATGATTACTTTGCAATCAATACATTAATGCACTAACAGATAACAATGTCTTTCCGATACTTTTGGTAAAACATAAAGTGACAAAATAAAAATTGTATGCACAAATTCATTAAGATACCGCCTCTTACATGTACATCTATATATAATACAACAAAAGAAGGCATTTGCAATAACAAAGTCCAGCAGTGTACAAAGACATTCCTGGAAAGACATACTACAACTAATCAGCAGTAAAATTGTTCAAAAAGGTAACAGAACACTAACAATCTACAGGTAGTTGCTATTTAACACCTATCAAATGCAGGATGAATGTCTAAGTAAAGAAATTTTATTTAATTCAGGAAAAGCACAAATTACAAGAAATTCAGCAGTGAATATCATTAATACTTAGCTACTTGAACTAATTTTGGTTCCTTCTATATTCACCACCTAACTGAAATCTACACAAACATATGCTTATTTTTACATCACTTCAAACATGTGTTCATAAATTATTAAAGTTATATATTACATAGACACTCATTGTATTCAATTGGAATTACAAACAATACAATACTAACACTAGTGTAACTCTTTCAGTGCTGGAACAGAATTTTGAAGGCCTTTGCAAACAGTTTGGATCCAGATGAGACACCACAGAATGTGGCGTCTCATCAGGATCCAAACTGTTTGCTATTCTGATAGTATTCTTTGAAACAAATCGAAGAAAATGCTAATTTTAGAAATTCAGCAGACGACATTTTAGCAGACGACAAATTTCCCAGCATGCAAAGGGGTAAGGATGGTATCTCCAGTTCAAGCATACAATAGCTAACTATTGTGCATAGTGCACACTGAGGTGCATGTACAGGTGGATTGGTTGTGCATCCACTGAAGATACAGAGATGTTGAAAATAGAAAAATTATAACTACAATCAATTTGCAAAGGTGATAACTCATGGCAACAAGTGTACAATTCTGAGTAAATATGGCCAGTTATTGTAACATTCCTAACATTGACTTAATTATGATTCGGTTATCAACTAAAATGAGACTTTCCGCCCTACTAAGTTTTTCCTTTACACTCCGTGTGGGGTTGTAGCAAAATGCAAATGATCCTAATAACAGAACTCCTACTCTGCAGTCATACACAGGAATGCTTTTCTATTGAGCTTATATGGAGTGAACATTGCTATGGCTAACAACGTTATGCTAAGGGCAAGTGTCCTATACGCTAGACAATTGTGAACTGTAAATTCTTATTATTTTGTATTCTGATTGTTTTCTTATACTTTTGCATAAACACATGCACATATGACTAATATAACCATAGCTGACATTTCAAGGTAACATTTACAAAAAAGAAAGACAAAAACACTTTCTAATCGCGGTGAATTTCAAATTCAATTCAAGTGTTATTACTTGTGTTGTGCATATGGTTGAATAATTAACACATAGTGCAAAACACATGCTTTGATAAATGAAATACACAATAAACATACAAAATATTTTATTATAACAAAAAATATTAAACAAATTTTGATCAAATAACACTTTTTTCAATATTTGTTCTTCTACATTGAAAGAATGACCTTATAACTGGAAATGACACTTCAGATTGCGTTATTAACTCTTTCAGTGCTGGAACCGAATTTTCAAGGCCTTTGCAAACAGTTTGGATCCAGATGAGACGCCACAGAACGTGGCGTCTCATCAGGATCCAAACTGTTGGCTATTCTGAAAGTATTCTTTGAAAAAAAATCAAAGAAAATGCTAATTTTAGAAATTCAGCAGACGACATTTGAGCAGACGACAATTTCCCAGTATGCAAAGGGTTAACCAAAGTAATGTTCACTTCAGGCACATTCATACAATTTTTCATACATTATAGTAATAACAAAAATTATGAATTCATGAAAATGCCATTTTACAGGATACACGCGAAGTCATGCTATAATAAACAAGTTACACAATAAGATCTATGACCATATGTTAATGATAACATAGAAATTATTATTACATCTAAAATGAATAATGCAGAATACTAATTTTTGAAGTCGTTTCCCAACAAAGACAGTGACCAATAAGCAACAATTACTGTGATACAATGTGTGCTCTAATCTAATTTCAAACTTAGTGTGCTCTAAACTTATTTCAAACTTAGTATTTTAATTTATTTCCAGTTAACAAAGTATCATGTATTATCTTATAACAAATATTTAATATTGCAACTAGTTTGTGGGTTCAAAGAGATTTCCTAGTGCGGGGAATAATATGTTTTAGTAATAAATTTTACTTAAATTTACAATAAAATATTTTTTCAATTGTATTGTTGAATGTTACAACATCTTTCCTTTTATTATGCAATACAAATTTGAATGTTTTCCATTTGTATTTCACAGAACTTTCTTATCCATTTATTTTTAAATAGTGATAATGCATGAAAATGAAATGCAATCATTTACATGGAAACAGATCCTTTTTAATAGCAGTATATCATATTTCAGCCTCACTCTTGGAGAACGCTTAATGCATGTGTGTCCACACAGGTTAATCATGGCCGACACATTCCCTGTAAACTGGATTTTCGCTTAGAAGATACTTCTTTTAAACCGAAAATACCACATACGCAGAAAGTGTCATCCTTGATAAGCTTGTGCGGACAGCACAGGCTAATCGGGAACGAAATTTTACGCACATGCATTAAGCCCTGTTTTCCCAGAGCGTGGCTCATTCATATTCTCGCTTCAACAATGAGAAAACAATACTTGTCGACTATATGCAAGCAGAATAACAATATATGTACACAAAATAATAATTTCAAACAGCAACAGCCTAACAAATAAAGCAAATATAATCTAAAAAGATAAATTCAACAACTTTTTTTTCATGCAAGAATTATCATGGGATGATTTTCATGCAAGAATTATCAGGTTGAAAATTCGTGTGTGCCAAACAGGTAACATTATTGACGTTCTTAGTGCCTAAAAAGATCATGCAATTTTAAAAATCATACCATTACATTTCATTACAATTACAAACATACGTGTATTTAATTACGTAAAATACTATACTACTTTTACTATAAAAGATGACATGAATAAACAAGCCAGCAGTGTCGATGTGTAGAGATGATTGACAAGAGACCTATAATGGTTATACTACATGATTAACTATAACAACTGTTAAGGGAAAGACCTAAGACAAACATGGCGCTGCCCAAATAAGCAGGGACAGGGGGACTGCATGGGATATCCATATGCCATAAGACCAGTAATTTGGCACTTATAAAATAATTTGGAACATTTGAATTAAGTCTGTCCGGCTTTATATTTTTACTTATCAAAATAAGCTTTTTATTTACACCTGTAGTCAAATATACGTCTTTTGAATTTATAATTTAAATACATTTATTTTCAATCATTATACTTTCTGTGTTGACCTGCTCCAAGTTCAAGCACGGTGCAGGCTTCGCGAAATTGGAAAAAATCGGCCGGTCATCCGGACAGGCATTTTAGAAAGTGTGCCGGTCCGAAGAAAATTTAGTCGGACCGAAAAAAACAACAACACAACTATGTACATTAAGGTAACCCCTTGTTTCCTCTGAAAAATCGGGGGGAAAACACATCGTACCGAAGTATGAGCGTCCTAGAAACTGGTCCATATTCCGTGTTTTGTTGAATTCCTAAATGCGCATAATTAAATTGGTAATCCGAAACACTCTTCCCAATTTAATTTTTACTGAACGTTATCACATTCTTCAAATCAACTGCAAATGAACAGTGCGTTTTAATCCTTTCTCTCGTGAAAGCGCGCGCAAATTATTCCCTACATGTCCAACGTCACGTCAAACGCATGGTAAGCGTGCGTGTATAAAATTTCCGTTAAATGTTTCGTGGTAAATTTTAATAGAATGATATCGCGAAGAATGTGTGGGGTGTTGTGAAAACACGCTTAGCGGTTTTACTGACCTTGTGAAGACTGCGATGTTTCAACAAAAGGGATTAAAATGTGCGAAAGCAGTTGCCGATTTTGCGACTGAGTTTGAAGTAGGTGTTGTGTAACCAGTTGGATGTTGTACGTAACAAACTTATTCCAAACGTCAAAACAATGAGCGATTTCATTTTCATGATGTAGTAAGGGGTTTGCTCTTCGAATTTACAACTTTGAAAAAAATATGATTTGTTTGCATTCATTTCACATTTTGCCGGTCGCCAGGACCGACATTCTTGTTAAACCTGCCGGACCAAATGGAGATCTGCCGGTCAGGACCGGAGGACCGGCACTTTCGCGAAGCCTGAGTGTGTGAGACGGGGTGAGAGAATAAAAGGGTCCAGCATCTCAATATTTGTCTCTGAATCTTTCCCAATAATACATGATGAGCTATAAATTTCATGAATATATTTGGTCTTCTAGGGTTATCCCAGCATCTGTTTCACACTCTTTGGTGTTGTCTCTTCTTGAAGGTGCTTGGTTGTATATCTAATTAAAATAAAGAACAAAAATATTATTTATAAGCTAATAAATAATGCAAAAAGTCTGACAAGAGATCGAATAAACAACATTGTGATGTGTGACTATCACCCTTATGGTTGAATCACTATGTATCAAAACTCCAAAGCGTTCTTTATGACAAATACACATAGATAAACCATTCATTTACCTCGGCAAAAGAACAATTGCCTCCACAATTTGTTATGTAAATATGCAGAGAAGCCACATTAGTTTTACAAATATATCTAATTTCCTTTGAAATAATAATTATCAATTTGGACGAATCAACATCACTCTGATAAAATCAACAGCAGTAAAACTTGTCTTTAAATGAAGGAGACAGGTCAAATATTTGCCGATCAGTTGCTTTTACACAAGATTCAAGAATTATACAAGATACAAATGTTGTTGCAGTCGAGTACAAAAACCTTAAACTAAATTTAAACTTCAAACTCACACAAACCAAATATAGCTTTGTTTAGGTTTAACCTATCAATGTTACCAGTAGCTCAAATAGAACATTAAGCCTTTGACAGGAGCAATCTTGTGTAAATTTCCTAGGAAGAACCAGTACTTGATGTCATTGGAAAGATCTTGAGAACACTCCCCGATTGGGGATCAAACTCTGGACCTTCCGACCACAAGGTAGACACAACAGCCTCATTTTTCAGCTATTACCTCATTTTATAGCAGTATTTATAGATCTGTTGCCTGTATAGGGGACCACTATATGATGTTACATACAAAATACTATTTCTCTGAGTGGGCTCTGAGAAGATTTTTGATTTTGTTTTTGAAGTTTGACTTCATAATTATGCAGCTGGCCCAAAAGAATTGAGCAATCAGCAACTTTGAAAAAAGGTAACCCAATAATAATTCCTGTGAAGTTTCTTGAACAACTTCCAAGCAGTTTAGTAGATATCATTGAAGCCATTCCTCGATGACAGATGACATACTTCAACGGACATCCACCCACAACATTAGCTCACCAGGAGCATTGTGTTCACATTCAGTGTTATGATACCAGACAAATACAATAATACCCTTGCAGCACAGTACTAACCTTAAGGCGTTAAACACAAACGGTCAAAGTACTGACCATAAAGCGTTTACCAAAGAACATACCGTAAAGCGTTCAACAATCCCTCCACCTGTCTGCCTTGTTCCTGCTGCTGCTTTAACAACTTTATTGAGCCTTTCATCTGAAACACATCATAGCGCATGCGAGAGTTGCATGACAAATCCTACATATGCAAATACCATGTTATTGTTTTGTATTTCCCTTGCTCTGGGAAAACATGGCTTAATGCATGTGCTTAAAGTGTGTTCCCAGATTAGCCTGTGAAGTCCTAACAGCTAATCAGGGACGACACTTTCCACCTAGACTGTATTTCCGTTTAAAGAGAATTTCTTAAAAAAAAGAATTCCATAAAGCGGAAAGTGTCATTTTGATAATAAAGGCAATCTATGAAAACAGATATTCAGAGTATAGCAAAAATGAGACATTTACTTACATCTATCCCAGAGCTCTTTGCGAATGCCCCTACAGGATGAACATGGTCGTACAGAATTATGACACCCACCATCACTCGTAACACGAACAACTTTGTTGCCTCGTTCTCAAATCTGGAACAGTATTCACTGGAAATACATAACAAGGCTTCAATACGTAATGAACTGATTGCACTTTAGTAGATTTTAAAACTGATACAGGGACAAAAACGTGTGCATTTTACTAGTTGTACACTTATTTTCATGGTACATGAAAGAACAGATTGTCTGAGATAATATGACGGTAAAATAAAGACATATAGGGTTTTGAAACACGTGTTAAAAATGCAAAAATAAAACATTATGCTATTTATGAAGTGAACAATTCAGGAATACAATTATCTTTTCAATATTTTCAAAGCACAGCCAATAATTTTACACATTAACAGAGACAATGCATAGTCGCTCCCTGCCTTAATAATGATTAAGTTCTCAAGAATGTTCAACAGAACAACACACTTTATGGTTTTGAAAGAAATGCATGCAACTTACTGATTTTCTGTCATCACGCGACATATATTTGCCATTGTACTTAGGCAGTCTGTAGTGTTCTCTACTGGAAGCTCCTTATGCTGCAATCAAATATCACACAATATGGGTTTGTTTATTTTTGTCATTTGTAATTTTTAACAAGAGGGATTTGGGTCGCTGACATGAATTTAAGCCCTAGTCATGATGCATAATAATGTTATAGTAAGTTTATTTATGATTTAAGTTAAGCACTGACAACAAATCATCATTATGAACCAGTAAGTTATATTTTTAACAAATCAATAATTCAATTAATAATGGGATGCCCTCGACCCTCACATACCTATTGACTTGGTGAATAAAATATATTGATCAGAAAAAAATATCTAAAAAAATCAATAAATAAAAAAAATTAAAAAAATTAATATGAAGAATTCCAGATGGTCACTCGAGGAAAATTAGTGTTAAAAGTTTTTAAATCCTGTTAATGTGTTTTGGACAAAAGATTTTTCAGGTTTTTTTATATAGCCAAAGGAAAACTGCACCAACACCTTGTGGCCATTTTCAAAAAATCAAAATAAGAGACATCAGAGAGTCAACCAAAACACATATGACTTTGTGTTAAATTATTTGAAATCCATCCAGTGGTTTCAGACAAGATGATTTGTTTCCTGTGTGTTTTTTTAAGCTGTTTGCTGCTTATGCAACCACAATAATCTGAATTTTAAAATGATCTGATGAAATTAATTAAAGGAACATTTCTGGATCATTCCCAGACACATTCCTGCCAACTTTGGTTAAAATCTGCCAAGAATCTCCTAGCTGACTGGTATTATATACATATCACACCCAATACTGGGTGGGGAGTGGACAGTGGTTGAAAATACTATTTTGAGCACTATACAAAGGTAGTTGCAACTGTTTTTGTATTTAATAAAACATAAAAAAACAAGGGGTCGTTAGTAAATAAATTTATCAAATCCCCTAACAGTTTCATTTGTTATACAGGTCCAACATTTCCAATTATTTTTTCACCTGTGACACAAATGTGGAAGTGGTGTCACTGAGCATTTTAAGCATGGGTGTGGCCTGAGCGTAGAACAGCGACATCCGGTTTGCGACCTCGTGTGGCACACACTCTCCCCCGTTCAACTCAATGTCCTGAAACCAGGTTGAAAGATTGATAGTAACCAGGTTGATATGATTGATAGATTGACAGAAACGGGGTTAAAAATATGGTTTATATATATTGTCAATATTGATAACAAATGGTTTGATTATATGGCTGATAGATTGGTAGTAACCAGGTTGATAGTATGGTTGCTTGATTGATAGAAACCGGGTTGATACTATGGTTGCTTGATTGATAGTAACCAGGTTGATACCTTGGTTGCTTGATTGATAGTAACCAGGTTGATTTTATGGTTGCTTGATTGATAGTAACCAGGTTGATACTATGGTTGCTTGATTGACAGTAAACGGGTTGATACTATGGTTCCTTGATACTATGGTTGCTTAATTGATAGTAACCAGGTTAATACTATCAGGCCTTTTTCTGTCTTGGGGAAAAAGTACCTAGTAAAATGGGGATTTTTCGAGTCACGAAATCTTCCAAATTGGGAAGAATTTTCATCGACAAAAGCTAAATTTGGGCAGGGGTTTTACCAGCCATTTTGGATAAAAATCATATAAATTATGGTTATATATTTTGTAGGTTGTTTAAAAAATAAAATTGAGATATAGAGTCTAATAATCATAAGTCATAAGACACTCCTTTTTGAAATAAATAAATAAATAATAATTGGGGGGGGGGGGGATTTTTTTTGAGAATTTGAGATAGGCAGAAAAAGGCCTGACTATGGTTGCTTGATTGACAGTAACCAGGTTGATACTATGGTTGCTTGATTGATAGTAACCGGGTTGATACTATGGTTGCTTTATTGACAGCAACTGGGTTGATACTATGGTTGCTTGCTTTATAGCAACCAGCTTTATACTATGCTAGTATGGTTGCTTGATTTGATAGTAACCAGGCAGATACTATGGTTGCTTGATTGATTATAACCAGGTTGATACTATGGTTGCTTGATTGACAGCAACTGGGTTGATACTATGGTTGCTTGATTTATAGCAACCAGCTTTATATTATGGTTGCTTGATTTGATAGTAACCGGGCTGATTATATGCCTGATAAATTGATAGTAGCAGTGTTAATAATATGGATGATAGATTGATAGTTACAAGGTAAATGATATGGATGATAGATTGATAGTTACAAGGTAAATGATATGGTAGATAGATTGATAGTTACAAGGTAAATGATATGGTAGATAGGTTGATAGTTACAAGGTAAATGATATGGTAGATAGGTTAATCACAACTGGGTTGATAATTGAAAGTGACTGTTTGATCATTCCAGTGTTCTTCTTGCAGTATAAGATAACTCACTATTTGAATACAATATTAAACATAAAATAAAGTATAATAAACTATTGATAATGTGGCTTTAACAGTACTAATATGCAATTGCTTTATATACATGTATAAACTGTGTAAGCATAAACATAAGTGATGATACAAATGTTTATATGCTTTAAACAGCATACAATACTGGCTTATAATAGCTTAAACACAAGAAATACACTTGACAGTAAGGTTTATAATCAGTATAATGCTTAACATCCTAACATTTAAAAACAGGTATGACTCACACTGAGAAAACAGTTGATACAGGAAGCTGTAATTACTTCAGAACCCAATACACAGATAGCATTCAAACATTTTGAATGATTACCAACGATAATGTACACAAGTAAAACTTCCTCAATTTCACATCTGAAGCACTGAGTCATTAATGTTGCTTGTAGAATGGTTACAAGGTTTTTATAAGATTTGATATGGTGACCTTGTTTTCGTTTGCATGTGATCCAGATTTGAACTCAGCCTAGAAAATGTGAAGACAAATATTCTTACCAAGAGTTATTAAAATTACGTAATAAATATGGCCTCTAGAGTGGTAACAAGTTGTTGTTTTTTTAATTTTATCTGGTGACCTAGTATTTGGACACACATGACCCAAAATCTAACTCAGCCTTAAATATGTCAAGATAAACATTCTGACCAAGTTTCATAAAATATTGAGTCATACTTGTTTTCCTAGAGTGGTAACAAGGTTTGTCTAAAAGTAATACCTACATTTATTTAAGATAAACACTCTAACCAAGTTTCATGGAGATTGATTAATATACATGTATGTGGATTCTAGAGTGGTAACAAAGTTTTTCTAAGATTTGACCTGGTTACCTAGTTTTTGGATGCACATTATTCAAACTTGGTCTAGATATGGTCAAGATAACCATTCTGATCAAGTTCCATAAAGATTGAGTCATTACTGTGTCCTCTAGAGTGGTACCAAGGATTTTCTAAGATTTGACCAGGTGACCAAGTTTTTGGAAGCATATTTACCCATATCACGATATTAATCTACCCTTACATAGCCATCTAATGTATAGGAGTAGGTCTTAACTTTTACAATAGATTGCTGCCTAAGAGTTTTAAAGAGTAATTATGAAAATAATGTTATACAAAATATAATATTAAAGCTATTACAAACTAGAACTTTGTCATATCATATCCTATGTAAATGTATCTATACCACAAGTTTATCGTAGAATTAGTTGTTAGTATTGTGACTAAGGAAATACAAATAGGTAGCCAAAACTTTAAATTCTAAAAGACTAGCCTAACTTTTTATAAAATTATTTAATCAATAATTGTGCCCCATCGTACATAGCAAAAATAACAGCAATAAGGTATAAATACACACCAAATGGCTATTTTGTCTTATGATGCTGCCATATACTATGTATACATTTTAACTTACTTTTGATTTGAAAATAACCAAGGAAGTCACCCATAAGAAAGTTAAGTAGTTACGTACCGTAGTGACCATGCGTCGTCGACTCTGTGTGCGTCGATAGTAGCTGAAGTCATTCTGTATCACAGGGTTTGTCATCTGCAGACACACACAGAAACAACATTGGCTCGTACTACTTACAAATGATACATTTTAAATTGTAATGCCCTGCAGGTATTTATTTTTAACTTCAATTTATAAAAAAACAAAATCTGGGTGACTGATGAGTTTCAGTACATTGATACCAATTGAAAAATTTGATACATAACACTGACCTACCACGGTGTGACAGCAGATTTTTCCATATTTGTGGCTTGTGTTCCAACAAAGTTTCATGTGAGCTGCGTTAGTCTAAAACCAGTCTAGATGAAAAGTGTTGTCCCTGATTAGCCTGTGCGGACTGCACAGGAAAATCTGGGACGACACTTTATGCACATGCATTAAGCTGGACTGCACAGGAAAATCTGGGACGACACTTTATGCACATGCATTAAGCCGGACTGCACAGGAAAATCTGGGACGACACTTTATGCACATGCATTAAGCCCAGTTTTCCCAGAATGAGATTCATATTTGCTTTATCCCACAAAAAAAGCAAACCATGCAGTACCTTAAGATCATCAAACTTTAGGACAAAGTCCAGTATTTCAGCGAACTGTTTGAACAGTGCCTGCTGTTTCTCCAGATGCTCTTTTGCAGTCATGTCGGCTGAACACAGGGCTTGCAACAACAGAGGTACCGTGTTCTCTGCAAAAATCAACATTCACTTTTCATGCACACCAAATAAAGAATAACTTTTACTGCATATTGATACTAGGTCTGTTTGTAAAACCTTTTCTCAAAGTTAATCATTAAATTGTATAAATGTGGGTCAAAGTGTAATTAACATATTGTGCAGAAACTTAATGGTATCAGAATCGGTTATTCAAATGACAGACATATCGTCCATCAAACAAGTGTAAAGTAATATATCCCCACTTCTTTCTATGGGGGCATGTTATTAACATGTGAGAAGCAGTTACATCAACACAAGTTTCTACTGAAATGATCACATTTTATGATTTTGTAAAATAAAGCTTTTTTTCTCCATGGACTAAAGTGTCATATACAAAATTGCATGTCCCATTTCAAATGATGAGCATAAAATACACATTAACAATATTTTGTCTTAAATACATCATACCTAAAAGCAATGCAAACTCATAGTATTTTTTCAACTCCTCTACCAGTGGCATAACATCTGTCCAGGCCTTTTCTTGAAGGTGATCATCTTTGGGGTTTTGAATTGCCTGAAAAAGATGTAGAACGGACCTTGTCAAACAAGACTCTGACAGTATTGCATGCAATACAGGAGTCACCTACAAGTTTACTATTGCCCGCAATCGAGGAGTCCCCAAAATGTTTGAGTTTAGTATTGCATGCAATACATGAGTCCCATACAAGTTAAAGGTTGATATTGCATGCAATATAGGAGTCCCTACAAGTTTGAGTTTAGTATTGCATGCAATATAGGAGTCCCTACAAGTTTGTGTTTAGTATTGCATGCAATATAGGAGTCCCTACAAGTTTGAGTTTAGTATTGCATGCAATACAGGAGTCCCCGACAAGTTTGATTTTAGTTTTGCATGCAACACAGGAGTCCAGTACCAGTTTGTGTTTAGTATTGCATGCAATAAAGGAGTCCCTTACAAGTTGGGTTTAGTATTGCATGCAATAAAGGAGTCCCATACCAGTTTATAGGAGTCCCCTACATGTTAAAGTTTGATATTGCATGCAATATAGGAGTCCCCTACCAGTTTGGTTCTAGTATTGCATGCAATATAGGAGTCCCCTACCAGTTTGGTTCTAGTATTGCATGCAATAAAGGAGTCCCATACCAGTTTATAGGAGTCCCCTACATGTTAAAGTGTGATATTGCATGCAATATAGGAGTCCCTACCAGTTTGGTTCTAGTATTGCATGCAATAAAGGAGTCCCATACCAGTTTATAGGAGTCCCCTACAAGTTAAAGTTTGATATTGTATGCAATATAGGAGTCTCCTACCAGTTAAAGTTTGATATTGCATGCAATATAGGAGTCCCCTACCAGTTTGGTTCTAGTATTGCTCACAACATGGGATTACCCTACTAGTTTAAGTTAAGTATTGCATTCAATACAGGAGCCCCCTGCCAGTTTATGTTTAGTAGTGCCCGCAATCGAGGAATCCCAGTTTCATTTTAAGACCCTATCAATTAAAGAATGTGGATTCCCTTTACATTGCCCTTTATTTGTACATTAGCAATATTTCATGATCAAATCCAATGCATTTGTCATTGTAGTATTAAGATAGGTTATGTTTAATGTTTTACCTCTGTGGAAAAACCTTGTGCACAAACCTTACTTTGTGTATTATGTTTATACCAAGTTTCATGATTATAATTGAGTCTTGTTCTGAAAAAGACTGGGCTTTATGCATGTGCGAAAAGTGTTGTACCAGATAAGCCTGTGCAGTCTGCACAGGCTTATCAGGGACTACACTTTGCGCTTTTATCGTATTTTTCATTTAAAGAAAGTCTCTTCTGAGCGAAAATCCATTAAAGCCGAAAGTGTCGTCCATGATAAGCCAGTGCAGTCTGGGATTACACTTTTCGCACATACATTAAGCGCAGTTTTTCCAGAACAAGGCTCCACATGGAGTGCACGTACGTTTCTGATGGCCTCGGCAGCCCCCGTGTACATCTTGAGCCTCCCGAGCACATGCTGGGCCTCGTCTAGCACCCCCTGTATCTTCTGCCACACCGCTAGCTCACTCTCTGTCGGTTTACATCCTGCAATCAACCAATGGCATAAGGCATTTATTTGTCACACGACTTTTGTTTGTGATTATCATTTTGACTCTTTGAATTAACTATTACTAGTTTTGGACGTGTGATTTTGGACTTGACAGTCTTACCATGTTAGAGTAAACAAGAGATGTGTTTGTCAGAAACACAATGCCCCCTTATGCGCCGCTTTGATTTTTTATATTATTTTTTTTACCTTTGACCTTGAAGGATGACCTTGACCTTTAACCACTCAAAATGTGCAGCTCCATGAGATACACATGCATGCCAAATATCAAGTTGCTATCTTCAATATTGCAAAAGTTATGGCCAATGTTAAAGTTTTACGGAAACAAACCAACAAACAAACAAACCAACAGACAGGGCAAAAACAATATGTCCCCCAGTATAGACTGGGGGACATAAAAATGTCAATTTTTTGCTAAAAAAATGGGCCATAATTATCTGAACCAAAGTATGGAGCTACACAAGTTCACAAGCTGATAGATATATTTGCAAAGTTTCCTCACTCCAGCACCATAGTGTTTTAGTAACGAGCAAAAAAGGGGTATTAAAGATAGGAAGGACAGACAAGAGCAAACCTAGATGCCCCAATGTCCTTTCATCAAGTGGGGAAATAAAAAACAAATTTTATTCTTCTTTTCATTAATTATATTGAAATTAAGTCGTGACTGTATGGTTGAAATTCTGCACATTAGTTAAGGTAAAAAAACATAATACTTCACCATCTATATATATATCATACCAAACAATGCAATCTACTATAAAGATCTAATGAAATATCATGCTACATATTACATTCCGTCCAGTGTCATTTATCATATTTGTTGTTCATTATATCACTGCAGTGCATGCCACAATGACATATTGAGTCTATACACTAGCCTTGCTATGCATCTTCTTAATTTGTAGCATAGACCTTGATGTAAGTAAAATGACATAAAGGCGTATGTTGACATTGTTTTCAATGAAAATGAGTCCACATTAAAAGTCTTAATGGCAGTGGAATGTTTAAATAAACTGGAACAGGATTATATTATATGGCATATATTTTACTACAAAATGGACAATTATTCTGTTTTTTTTCTTGAAACAACATGATAATATTAATATAATCAACAAGAATTCATTTTTTTTAACAACATGATAACATTTATATCATCACTGTCAAATTAACATTTATAAATCACTTTCATTTAACACATTTTTCCCAAAATGAAGTAATAAGTAACATGTCAATTAACTTCAAATACAATATAACTTATTTTCACACTTTTGTAAATGTACCATAACTTGCAATATGTAAATAGCATAATATAATTCTGGTATAAGACACCTTTCATTTTACATGAACATTTTAAGTCAAAGTAATGTTCATGTCATAACCCACAGTTTTCAAAATAAGCACTTGCCCAAAAGCCTGTGTAGCGAGTAAAAATATTTTGGGGCCGTTATTGTAAATTTAGTAGATTTAAAGTAATTGACTTCCATCGGGAAAATTATTTTTGCCAAGTTACAGTACAAATGAAAATCTGTTCATATTTGTATTTTAATTAAAGCGGGTAAATATGCCACCGAATATGCTAAATACATCCAATTCGATAAGTTTTCACTTTTAACTCTAGATCTAGACATGTCATCAATATGCGTTTTGACCATTGCACTTTTACTTCAAACATTTACTTTTGCGGCCTTTAGACTTTACTGTTTAAGTATAGAGTAGGCATAAATGAAATGATTACTTGAATCGAGTAACACTCTTCTGTAAATAATTAACACGTCGCTGGTGAAAAATGGTGTCAATCAGTAATAAATGGGCATGATGATAATTAATATACATGTGTTGGCATTAAATTGTTATGGCATATAATACTTATAGCATAAGATACATGGTTAATTTGTGGTTATAAATAAAATAAATCAAATAAATAAGGTGGGATACATTTAATTAAGGATTGTGTGTAATATACCACCTTTATTTTTATGGTCAATAACTTACATTTACGAGCACACATACTGTTTATTGTGAATGCAAGCAGGTCTGTTGTTCCAATTGGTCATTCAAAGCGTCATTTCAAAGTGAAGGTAAACTGAGTGTTTCAATCGGCTTATATTTATTTTCCTTTACGCCAAAACTCAGCCTATTGTGCGGTGCTTCATTGTGATTGATTGCGGCTAAAGACAAACTGTAAATTGTTCAAGGTTTTTTGGGATCGCTTGAGTGGGTGTTACTGTTTCTCGAGTAATAATAACGAGAGCGCCGATGGCGCTGAAAGCATAGTTGCAAGATACAGGGAAGTTGCTGCTGAAGTAAATGTTAAGGTCAAAATATACTAAATAGTTTCCTTATATGTTTCGATGTAAAAGCGACAACTCTGAGCGAAAATAAATACAACATTTTGCACATTATACCCCCATAACCATACCTTTTCTTGACGGGCATTCTTAGCTGAATCGATTTAAGCAATAAAAAAGATATGTCGTGTTCAAACCAAAAAAGAATTCGACTCAAATCAAAATCGACTGTTTTTGCACCTTTTTTTCGGCCGTTTTCTAGTGGATTGTAACCTTTTGCAGTGCCATTTTTTACTTTAATCTCTAACTTTATCCTATTTCAGGGATTTAGTAGTGAGCACCTATGCTTACCCTATCAATATCTCCAAACGATAAAACCAGAACAACAGTCTAAAGTGTATAACATGCCTTCGAGGAAAATATGATGATTTGTTTAGAGAGTACAGCCCTTCATGACTCGATTATTTAGTATATTATAACCTTAACGATTTCTGACATCACGAGTCGCCTCCCTTGTTGTTGCTACCAAAATGTTCTATTTTTAGAAACGGGAATTCCAAATAGTGACGAATGTGAATGGTTACAAAATGACATAACTATGAAAATAAATACATAGAATTACATTATTTCACGCATACCATTATGCAACCATCCGTTTTCTTTTCCGACTTGATACATTTACAGCTTTCCATTTAATATTTTACAGACACAACACTCGTCCAGAATTCGCGCGAATCCATTAAATCCGATGCCACATTTAAACCGTTAGCTCTACTCGTAATGTTAATTTCTGGCTCAAAGTAAATCATTTTAATTTCAATTAACACATCTCTATTACTTTCAAACTCTACACCATCAAATCCATAGAAAGGCAGGTCAGATTCCATGTCATAAATCAGAAAACATTCATCGTACTCCGCCATTTGTTTACACATTTTCAAAGAATGAAAGTGCTTTATGCCCCACTTCCTGTTGAGAATATGTTAATTTCTATTTATAATTAACCGATAAAATGTTACATACCCTTAAACCAGGGCCTTATGAATTCAGTTATGTAAACATTTGACCTCTCCCAGAACAGTAAACAAAGGAAATAGAAATTAGGTGTGAGGTCTGTATCAACAAGAACAGAATTGTTTTACGAACGAAATTTGTTTTTAGTTTCTTTAAAGGTTTTTCATGTAAATCGGTCTTAGAAAAATTCACTAAAAACGGTGTCAGCAATATTCTTGGAAGAAAACGTTAGAAAAACGTTCCAAATAAAAAATTGTAAGAATTACCATATACTATATTAAATAGATATTTCGTCTGATTTTTGATCAGGTAAGGCTTCATAATGGTCAACCGTTCCATGTCGGTTTTCGAAATGTAGCTTATACCTTAAGCATAGGTGCGTTGCACCTATGCTAAAAACCATTGTGACGTAAGAGCTTTCACAGCAACATTGTCATATTCTTCAGTTATCATAGCAACCTAATGGATAAAATATGCATGCACTCGGCAGTATTTATCAGCCGATAAAACTGCATAACTATTTTTAGATGCACCTGGTATGTCAGAATTCAAGTGCCTTACGATGGGGTGTTCAGGGCCCTCTCTGGCCATCAGGGGAAGGGGCCCAGATCCCTCATGAGGGGGAATTTTCGAGGTGTTTCCCTTTTATGGGGAATTTTTTTACTTACTCTCTCATTACTACATTTGAACGGATTAAACTATATTCATTGCTTTTTTCATAATTTAGTTTATTTGGATAGATGTACTTGAAATAAAATTGAGATAAATAATAATAAGCCACAGTGGCACTCCTTTCTAAAAAAAAAAGGGGGGGAATTGTTTTCCTAAAAATGGGGAAAAATGTATACTTTTTTTGATGAGGGATGGGGCCGATATTCGGCCCCAAAAAACGCAGATCGAGGGCTCTGGTGTTAAAACAGCCAGGGAAAGACAGGTCCCAGGATGTTTGCTCATGTGTGACTTACGTTCAAAATCCACAAACACATTGTAGAAGTCGTCCTTGCTGGCGTCTTTGCTGGACAAGATCTTAAGAAGGTTTCCCATGCTGGGCCCCTGGACGCTCTATGGAATGTCTGCTTGCAGGTCTGTGGAAGGATCTAGAACACATAAACATAGAACACGGTGTATAGTTGTTTTTGGATACGTGGAGTCGCAGGACTACCAGCTTGAAAATATGAATAGTCGAAATGAAAAATTCAATGCTCAGTTTCGTATCCAGAAGGGATAATAGTAAAAAGACACAGAAATGTTTTCACTCTTTGCTATATTTCAGCGTAATAGGCTTTTTCATAGTTTTTTTTATACAAATTGTATATTGATGTCAAAAAGAAAACAAAAACAAGAAAACAACATCAATATACAATTGTTTTTTTGAGTAACATAAAGAACCTCTTTATGATCAAAACAAATAACATCACAAATATGCCACATAAAATGATTATGAAATATACACAAACTATTAAAAATACAGTATGTTAAAGAATTCACATAAATGTAGACTAAGTAGAAACATGTGATAATGACTTGCACATGAATCAAGTCATTCATTTCAAATCGAAATGTAAAATTCCAGGGCGTTTTCCATTAGTGCTTCTAATGGAACATAAGTAAGACATCAGAAATATACATGGATAATACTTGCATCATGAAAATCACATTCGTTCAATTAATCATTGGAAGTAATGAGCTTCTCCTTGTATATTTGTACATAAAAAGCTGAATGTACGAGGGCTGTTCCACAAATAATGAATTCACAATTTCCTCTTCTTAAACCTCAATTCTTCCTTCAATTTCAATTAAATCATATACACAAGACGTTTTAATCTACAATTACTGCAGGAAACAAAGATGCATCAGATTGTATTATAATTATATAATAATAGTAAAAAATCTAAAAACAAGAGATGTGTTCGTCAAAAAAATAAATAAAAAAATACTGCACCGCTTTGAAATACAATTTCTATTTACATGTATCATTTGGCAGGTATAGAAATCATCTCCCTTTAAAGCTTATTACTTCCCTTGGATTTTGTTTACCTTTGACCTTGAAGGACAGGGTTTTTTTGGCCCGATTTTATAGTCGAATAACGGCTATGTTCCCAATGACAAAAAGTATACTTTTTTCCCAAAATTTGGTAAAAAATTCCCAAGTGTCTAATGATTATTATATCTCAATTTTATTTCAATTACATCTAAAAAAGTTTTAAATAAGGATTTATATGATTTTATTCTGTTAATTTGAATTATTATTAAGACTTATATCAAACTAGTTTTCCCCGATTCAGTAGANGAAATGATAGTTATATCATAAAAAAAAAAAAACTTTGACAAATCAATCATTGAAGTTATAAAGAAACAAAATACAAAATCTGTACAGTAACTGTGAAAAGAACTTAAATTCTTGGTAAGGAAATATATAATTTGAGATTTATAATTATATTAATGACTTCCCTTGAAAATAATTGTTCTTTAACAAATCTCTATTTTTTATAGCAAATAATTATAAGCCACTACCGTGACTGAAGATTTACAGGTAACCTTAAAGAACCTAAGATACTTGTATGCCCAAAATGCTTGGCTTGACCATAAAATGGCATTTTGATTATGCTTCAGTTATATGGTTTCATATATAAAATTTCAATATATCTTTTGGCAGGTTTAGAAATTATCTCCATTTTTAAAGCTCATTACTTCCCTTGATTTTTTTTTTTTTTATACCTTTGACCTTTAAGGATGACCTTGACCTTGAACTTTTAACACTCAAAATGTGCAGCTTCATGAGATACACATGCATACCAAATATCAAGTTTCTACCTTCAATATTGAAAAAGTTATGACCAACATTAAAGTTTTTGAACGGACACACAGACGGACAGACAGTTCAACTGCTATATGCCACCCTACCAGGGGCATAAAAAACACTGTGGAATTTCCTAGTATTGATTCCACAAAATGAGGGTTTATATGAGCCTTGTTCTGGCAAAACTGGGCTTAATGCATGTGCGTTAAGTTTCATACCTGATTAGCCTGTGCAGTCCCTTCTAAATGAAAGTCCAGTTAAGGCCAAAAGTGTTGTCCCTATTAGCCTGTGCAAACTGCACAGGCTAATCTGGGATGACACTTTACACACATGCATACAGCCCATTTTTCCCAGAATGAGGTGCATATTTTGCACCCTTATTAATATCAATGTTGACCTTAATGCAGATCTATCTGTATCAGTTTCTGATACACGGGATCCATCAAGATAATTGAGGTTAATAAGTTGATCAACAAGTTTTAAGTTATTTCAAGTTTTTCTTCTGTTAATTAAACACTGATATGAAACCCCAATACAATTTCTAGTTACATTGTACATGTATATTCATTACAAATAAAGTTAAATTATCTATGAAAAGCTAATAAACCTAGCATAGTTAAACCATCCTGCACAAATTAAATTTACAAGAATTTAGAAACAGCAAAATGGAAAATAGAGAAGATGTAGTCAGTAAGTCATGCAAATGTCATAACTTCTACAAGATTATTGTCGATATTTTCCCCAATCTCACCTTCAACCAATTAAATGCTAATGCTCATCACGATAAAAAGAAAACAATCTCAAAGACTGCGAGACAGAAAAATAAGAATAAATTTCTACCCCTGGTGTCAGCCATTTCAACTTTTTGTTCTTCGTCTTAGGTTCTGAAGCGTTTTTCCTTTTGTTTCCAGGAGACACAAGTTCAGGAGCTAAATCAAATAATACAAATAATGAAATACACATCACATCCATGATAAGCATTTATCACAAAGTGTAAGAACTTAAGATATGAGCCACACCCTGGAAAAAACAGGGGCTTAATCCATATGCGTTAAAGTGTCGTTCCAGATAATACTGTGCAGTTCGCACAGGCTAATCAGGGACAACACTTTCCTGTTTTATGGCATTTTTTGTTTAAAACAAATCTCCTCTTAACGGAATTCCACTATAGACGGAAAGTGTCGTGCCACTATAGACAAGCATTAAGCTGAGTTTTCCCAGAGCGCTGCTCATATATATGTTAACTATAAACAAATGATGTGTTTGAGAAACACAATGCCCCCCCCCCCATATATTTGATCTTTGACCTTGAAGGATGACCTTGACCTTTCACCACTCAAAATGTGCAGCTCCATGAGATACACATGCATGCCAAATATAAAGTAGCTATCTTCAATATTGCAAAAGTAATTACCAAGGTAAGGTTCGGGACAGAATGACAGACAGACAGGTCAAAAACAATATACCCCCTCTGATTCGAAGAAGGGGGCATTAAAATGATTCTCTCATCACTATGCAATACAAGTTCTGTCTATAATTTTCAACACTAAGTTAACATACAGGATCTTGCACTAATTGCTTAACACAACTGACAAAAATGCAGGATTATCCTGTAATTTTAAATCATGAATCAAAATAATATTTGGATTGTTTTCACAACTTTCACAACTACTGTTGATGCAGTTTATATCAAGATCAAGATCAAAAGGATAGTAATCAGGGTTCTCACTGGCTCAAAAACAGTTGATGCCACAGGGTTCGACATTAACTTTTTTTACAGCAAGACCATCGGACCAGCTCCTTGTCTACTAGCCTGAATCTGATTTCACCTAGACCATAATTCACATAGCAAAACCATAACATTAAACTACATGGATGGTTTGTAATCATTTAAATATTTATTACCAAGTTAACACATGATGTCGTCTGTAGGTGACATTTATTCAAATAAATGTGAGTCTACTCTCTAAATCTGGATTATAACCACTGTCAGCGCTTACGGTAGCTTTCAAAAGTTTGAAGTCCTGACTTGCAAACCTTACATTTTGGACTTCCCAGATGATAAAATTGGTAGTCCCAATTTTATTTCAATCAATATTTTAGTAAACTGAACCGTATGCGTTGATCGCTGGAAACATGGCCCAACTCTATCCATTACACTATAATCCAGTATAATCATTGTTGATTATAACGACCAATCAACGAGTGACTTAAATTTCATTTATTAGTCGTAACTTGACATATTTTTTTCTATAGTTTCAATGGGTTAATACTTTCTAATTGTGTGAATTGATTCCAATGTTAATTGTTCATTCTCAAATACTACATGTACTGAGGTACACATCTATATTTAATTACAGCATTTGGTCTGTTTCAACATGCACGCTTTCCATGCGGGGCACTTGACGATGACATCAACAATTTCGCGCTCTTATTAAAACACAGGTTTTACATGGCATACATGTATAGTGAGTGGTGTACACAAAGGGACTTGTAGCACCAAATATGATTATGTTGCTGTAGAACAAGAGCACCGCCTAGCGGGTGCAGACCGCTCATCTATTTGTCAAAGTATGAATCAAATCTGATCATAAATAACGAAGTTATGGCAATTTTAGCTAAAGTGTGTGTGTGTGGGGGGGGTGGTCATTTATTACATTATCTTTCAACAAGAGCACCGTCGAGCGGATGCCAACGCTCGGCTGTGGGTGCTTGGATTTGGGTTTTTTACCTTGAAAGTCATCATTGACCTTGACCTTTTAACCACTCAAAATGTGCAGATCGATAAGATACACATGAAACCCCCCCCCCCCCCCAAAAAAAAAAAAAAATCTTTT
>VMBQ01000353.1:106525-138306 GCA_007657795.1 Dreissena rostriformis | reverse complement strand
CAGACGGACGGTCTGATGTAACCCATTTTCAATAGGGTTCGAGTCCTCATGAATATAAAGACACTGAACAAGTTTGAAAAGAATCGGATGAAAACTGTGGAGTTAATCGCGTAAACAAGAAAAAGTCTAACGCACGGAAGGACGCACGCACGGACGGCAGACGGACGGTCTGATGTAACCCATTTTTAATAGGGTTCGAGTCCTCATGAATATAAAGCCACTGAACAAGTTTGAAAAGAATCGGATGAAAACTGTGGACTTAATCGCGTAAACAAGAAAAAGTCTAACTGACGCACGCACACACACACGGACGGACGGACGACGGAAACCACACCATGACATAAGCTCTTCCGGCCTTCGGCCAGTAGAGCTAAAAGCTAATGTCACTCTTCTGACAGTAACTATTTACTACCCAAAAATGGCAACATCACATTTCATCCAGATAAATAACATCTAGCAAACAGGTTTTTAGTATTCAACAAAAGAATAATAACAATGTGTAGGTAAATGAGGAGTGTTCATTAATTTTGTTAAAATGACTTCAATGGAAAATGCAGCAATCATTAGCTTTTCTTTAAGAACATAACAAGAATGACATGTAAGACAACAACATAATACTTGTGTGATAAAAGCCAACTCACCATGCGAATGCAGGAGAACAATTTTCAATACATAAATGGTTGACTTTAAAATAACAATGATTTAGTACATTTGTATTTAAAAAAAACAAACAATGTACAATAAAAAAAGGATATCACTACATTGTACTAAGAAATAATTAGACTACATTGTATACTAAGAAATTATAACTCAATATCATGAAAAGTATTATTGAATTAAGCATATTCATTATTTGTTACTCAGAAAGCTTCATTCTGTAGAAACTAAATCAAAATGTAGCTTAAAATTCTAATATACTCCTGCATGTTTGTTTTCTATGTAAAACATGTACATGTATACCATTACTACTAAGTTAAAGAGTAAATAAATCTTATTTCATAAATTGTTTTTAATACCATTCCAAGAAAGTGTTCATTTAAACTTTATTCTGAAAAGTACTCATAAATCTTAGAAAACCCATACTTAAAATATGACAAATAATACTTTGAAACGACAAATAACTTCACAGATACTTCCTTTTCAAGAATCGGATCAATCGACAATGCACTTAATAATGTTAATGTTATCTCTAGCATACATGTATTGCAGAAGCTTTTTAATTTTTTGAAAACCCACTTGGAAAAACTTTTTTGCTTATTCAAACAGAACCAAACCTGTATTTGTCAGTATATCTTTATCCAACAAAATCATTTCATTACTTCCTCTATATCCTTCAATTAAATTTCCCTTGTTAACCTGTTCTGATCATCAACTACTTCCTTTTAAATTAACATTTAAATTTACACTTGACATTAATATTTTTATTTATTTACTTCATAAGAAGCAAAGCTGTTCTTGTCTAGTGTTCATAGTCTACAAAGTGCATAGCTGTCATATTTTTCCACGTTGTTGTTTTTTTTAATGCATTACCAATTTTTTTTGCAGCTTTCTGAAACAAAAAAAAATCCCCTTCAACTTAATTACTATTTTTGAAGGCTGATTTATATACGGTTGGCAGGTAGTTTATATGCCTAATCAAACACTTCTTAAGGAAAACATTTTATAATTGGTATAACTTCAAGATAAAATGTCCTTGTTCTCAAAAAACTCATTCATTAATTTCCTTCACAAAAAATCCCCTGGGTTTATCTGCTGCTGGGCCTATAAATTAATAAACAAGTAATAAAACTAATAATGCTAAATTTTAAGCAACTTTTATAGAAAGCACAATTGAACATGATGCTTTTTGTTCAGTTATCATTCAACTTTTCAATGAAAATACGCCAACACTTAAATAACCTAACTTAAATTAAACATACACATTTTTATTAGAATTGAAAAATAGATCCTGTAGCTTTTTCACTGAATTGTACTTTTTCAGCGTCTAGCATGTTGTATGGCTTCAACAAACTGTATGAGACCAACAAGAGGTTGTTGGAAGTTACTTAATAAATCTCACCTACTCTTATCTGCCCCAAAAGTCCCATATTCTTTGAGACTTTCTTAAAGTACTCTATGTGCGTTGCTACTATGAGGTATTTGTCTAAATTTCAGATGAATATATAGATATATTATGGCTTTATATGGTGTTGTGATGTTGAAAACATACTCTCGAGATGTTCTTCCAGCAAATCTACAAGTACATTTTGGTACTTCTTTTAAAGACAACTGGTGCTGAGTCAGATCATACACTTATAAGACACCAACCTTCTAGAATAGATAAATTAAAGATCCACTTATGTACACAAAGGTGCATGTACATTATGAACTATTAAGAGCAAATGCGCCCAGTTAATCCATCATCAGACATAAACAAAGTGTTTTATAAATCCTTTTGGTCATTGTCCATTATAATAATACGATCAGAAAACAAAAACAACACATCACTTACATCACTTCATGCCACCAATACTACAGTGACATTCATTGATAGCACACTGTCTGTTCACAAGCAGTTAAAGCCCATACACAAACGGCATGATGTATAGACAGAATTTAGCACACCACATTTGGCAAGTGTTTAGCAGTTTTTTAACTTCCTTGTTTACCGTACAAGGCCTTCTTTGCATCAAATCTTTCAATGTACATTATTCAAGTCAAGTTTTGAGAAAAATTAGAAACTCAGGTATTCCATTTCTAAAATGATTGTTTCACCGCTGTAAAGGTCTTGGCCAAATTAGGTAGAAATCTTGATAAAGCTTCCCAAAATGTCCTTTCACACCATTTTACAAGGTCAGATATAATCCTTTATATTAATTTCCTTCAGCACTTCCCCACTTCATTTATAGGGTAATTAGACAACAGGCAGTTGCACTTGACTATAACACTGTTATAGATCTTCAAAAAGCTCTTAAGGACGAGTGGAGAAAACTGTACCAAAATATTATTAACAAGACTCTTAAATCGTGACCAAAAAGGTGAAGGCTTATTTATGAGTTCCTAGGATCTCCCATTGAACACTAACTTCAATAAAAGTACTCTAGCAATTCTTATTTTGCGTAATGAATTTAGTTCAAATATAATGCGCTTCTTGCAGAAGTGTGATTTCTGACACACACAGAAATTGCTAAGAATACACCAATTATGCATACTGCTTCTATTTTGCTATGTTTACTTGGTATTTTTTTTCATGTACAATTTTGAATTGCCTCACAAGTTTTTGCCCTAAACAATAGGACCAAAGGCCCAAAGGTGCTCACCTGAGACTCGAAGGCATTAAACTGTTCTGAGCAGGTTCACAAAGTTTTACAATAGAAGACAACAATGATTTTCAACCCAGATATATACAATTATTCAATGTCAGAGTAAGTTTCAAAATGACTGGTAAAAAAATATGAAATCTCGAGTTATCAAATGTTTTTACAATTGCAAAATTGGGAAAACTGCCCTGCCTCATGGCGGCCATGTTTTTCAATGGACAGGAACCATATTTCACTTGTCAGAGAAATCATTACAACAAAATTAATGTTCAAAAAAAGTTTCAGAAGATTCACCAAACGAACCTGAAGTCTTGAGTGCTCACAAACTTTTTCTTTAATATGACCTTGTTAGCTAGTTTTTGATACAACCCATTTTCAAACTCATCTGAGATACATGTATCTTTGGGACAAATGTTCAAACCAAGTTTCATGAAGATTGTGCAGTAAATCATAATGTGGCCTCTACAGTGTTCACAAGTTATTTTCTTAAATTTGACCAAGTGACTTAGTTTTCGACCCCACATCACCCAGTTTCAAACATGACCAAGATATCATTGTGAGCATCTTTTGACCAAGTTTCATGACGATTGTGCAATAAATGTGGCCTCTAGAATGTTCACAAGCTTTTTCTTTAATTTGACCTAGTTTTTGCCCCAACATGACCCAGTTTTGAATTCAGATGATTTGTCATTGGGAAAAAGGGAAAAATATTCTTACAAAGTTCAAAGAACATTGGGTAATAAATGTCACCCCTAAAGTGCTCACATACTTTTTTTTTTTTTTCAAATAGCATGCTATTTTTTACCTACATGACCTAGCTTGAACTCTGCAGAGATACCATTTGGACAAATGTTCTGAACAAGTTTCATTTAGATTGAGCAATAAATGTTGCCTCTTCGGAGTTTGCAAGCTTAAATCTTTTCTTTGACCAAGCAACGTTTTTGACCCCCACCCCCATAACCCAGTTTCAATCTCGACTGAGATATCCTATGAAGTTGGGACAATGTTCTGACATAGTTTCATGAAGATTGGACAATCAATTTGACTGGTTATGAGTTCTAAAATCAGTGTTACAATGTCCAAAAATTAAAGACCCACTGACACTAGTAGGATTTTCTTGGTACATGTAGCTGAGTCTCATAAACGGTTTTATAGGCTTTAAGTAAGATATAAATTTCCACATAAATTGCAAAGTGAAGCAGACAACTGTACTACTTAAGTGGTAACACAACAGTGAAAAAAAATGCATTCACTTTTTCTTGATTTTTAGAAAATGTTGCTTGAAATCATAGTACATTCTAGCATATGAGCTGTGCCGCCTGTGCGAGCACATCGTGTCAGGTGATATACACGTGTTCAATGGGAATACCCCCACTCCGATTGAACAATTATTATATCAAATCTTTAGTTGAATGAATCAAATTTTAAAGTTTAGTTGGCCTAAAGCCTATTGCAATTGTGTTCTCTCCTGACTCTCCATTTCCAGTGTGACGTCTAGATAAGAGGTCTCGATACGAGGCAACCATGTAGTGAATGGCTTTGCGTGCTCAAACACGCTTTAAATAAACAATTTTGACATGGATTTAATGGGAATTAAATAAATCTTTGAAGGAGCATCGTTCACTGCTGCATTGCTTGCATTCATTCATAAATGTTGTGCGCGCGATATGCGGTAACCGGAGGATATAAAGTTATAATGTTAATCTCGTAGATTTTTTGGTTGCATACATGCATATGTAAGATTCGTCAGTAATCCTATGGGAATCATGAAAAAGTGACTACTTGAACTACGGAATGAGGACAATATGACTGGTTACAGGTAAATGCTTAGCTGCTAGAGTTACCATTTCCTGCTGTGAAAAACTTTACAATTATTGAGCAACAATTTTGATAATTTTATGCAAATGTAAAATTTCCTTTTGCATTGGAAGTTATCATGATATAGTTTAATTTATACAATATGTAAATATACCTTTCTTGAGACTTATTGTTTCTTATAGTTCAAACTATCGTAAAAAATCCAAAAACACAATTCGATATTTTCGTTTTTCAGTTCTCACTTCCGGGTCACTAGAGTTGTCCATTCCAAATATGGCGCATCCATTTATTTTTACAGATTTGTAAAAGAGTAATATATTTTTTATTTTCAAACAAGTTCTATATTATAATAATACTCAAAACAAAAGATAAAAAATGTAAAGGTATAAATGTAAAAAAGTCTCGACTAGCGAGAACACATTACTAGGTCATGTCGTTCTATACATAGATGGTGACGTCACTGCGTAAGTAAGACCGGTGTGTACACAATGAGGTCATGTCGCTCTACTTTCGGTTCCACATGCTGCTTTTCGATTTGTTTAAAACTTTTTTTTTCCAAAAATCTGATTTTATATATTGAAAAATATTTATGACTTTATAAACACGTACGATATAGATGTTACAGTAGTTTAGTGGGCGAACTGTCTCCTGAATTCACCGCAAAATATGTTTGACATTTGATGAAAAAATTGTCGTCTGCAATGTCCATTGACTGAAAATTCGGGTAAGATTTTCGGATAATTTGTTTTTATTTTGTAATTGTTATGTTTATTACTGTTATGCTAATTAAGACCTTAGAATCAGTGTTATTATAGTTTAACATTAATCATGAACTAAGTTAAATATTTGAAACTTTATTTTGTTTAAACTTTTTTGGTAGATAAATTAGGGGAATAATCAAATTCAATGACCTATTTTATACGGCGAAAGATAGTTGTGATAAACATAACTGTCTTCGTCCTACGTCCGGCGACACGAAACGTAGTGTTAACGGAGTCCAGAGTTACATTATTGCAACTAGGCGAAAGACGATCCCAAATGTTACACACGCGCCTAAGAACAAAGTGTAGTGCCTTAAATGAACATCTTTTCAGGCGCAATATTATTACATCCCCGTTATGTCAATGCGGGCGTCATGAAACGATGTCACATTACTTTCTCCGCGAATGCACTCGGTATGTACATATTCGCTGCGAACTTTTTTACTCAATATCCGTATATACTGTTCCCTGCATTGAAACTATTCTATATGGAGACAACACTCGTGACTTCTTAACAAATACTAAAATAGCTGATGCAGTTCACAAATTATTTATTGTTAACAGCAAACGATTTGATTTGTGAATATGATACAGTAGTACAGAACGACTCTCAACCTTCTTTTCGGCCTTCGCCCTAATCAAGTATTTCTAAACTTCTTCTCCTTCCTTCACAGAACTCTGCCAATCTCTTTCTTTCACCTTTCAAAGGTCAATCTATTACCTGTTGTTTTTTTTACAAATGAAACTCTTTACTCGAAGTTTCTCTCTTTTTTTCATTATATTATTATTGTGTTATCATAAAAAACCATCTATGTTTGTCTGACAACATGTAATTGTATTTGTGTTGGGACAAGAACTATATAAGACTTTGTCTTCCATTCTCATCCTATTAAAACATGTTAACTGTATACATAATGTATGTACTTCAATGTAAAACTATGTGTATTGTTTGAAATAAATATGTATAAACTAAATTCAATGACCAATTGTTGAAGTTGTGGCTGATTAACTAAATTTTAGTGTCAGGTCCTTGTCTCACTTTTTAAACACTTCCAAGAAACCAATTATTACGGGTTAAATGATTTGTTTTATAAACTAGACATTTTTTTAAAAATCTAGCAGCAAACACAAAATTTAGTAAAAAAGCAATGTTAATATGAAGGCATGAGTCAGTCATTGTAGCTCAAGTTCAATGTCATGCTTGAAGGTCATTAGATGGAGCATCCATCTCTTATTTTCATGGACAGATTTCTTGACATTTTGATAATACAGTCGATTGGTGTATAGCGGATTTTAGTGAGTAAAGGATAGGTTAAAAGTTTTTTGCACAATTCTTTTATTTATGTTAAGATTTATAGTTTTCTATGAATTGAATACAAAAAGCCTATCATTGTTCAGTCGATTCATGTTTTTGTTGACGTGTGTCAATGTTTACAACTATGTCTTCTTTCGAAAGCAAAACAAAGTCACGTTATGTACGCACCATTTTTGTGACGAAAGGAAAAGTGCAGACCTATGGTTTCTTGAATTTTGCAGATTTTGTTTGGTAAACATAATGTTCATTTATGTAATATTTTAGTATAATGCATCCTTTACAAAAGTAAGAATGCTCAGAAACTAAATTGATGCGTACCATATAAAATAAGCATGAAATCTGCAACTCGTGATTAAGTGAATAACGGACAAGTAATGAGACCCATATTCAGGAATGTGGGGATTGTCTCAAACTAAATTTAAACTCAATTAAAGTTGTCCAATACACATGTGGTGAGAGTGTGGCTTTGATATAAATTAGTAAAAACATCATTTTGAATTAAAAAAAAATCAAATTATAAAGAAAAATCGATTTCTCTGAAAGCATATTTTTTTTAACCAACAAATCTATATATATAACAAGGTATTCAACTCAAAATGACCATAATATAGGGTGCATCGCTTTGAACAGCCATTTCTTCATTAATTTTGCAGCGATTTCCATGAACTTGGTCTTATTAAACGCAGAAATGAATTTTCTTTCTGGAAATGTACATATCTTGCAATATTTTTTTTCAAATGCTGGGTCAAATTGCAAGAAATAACACGATACACATGTAATCCGATAAAGACCTAAGCGATCCGGTAATGGCTGAATCAGTGAACCTTGAAATTCGCGTTGTAAACTAATAATATTTGTCAGAAATTTAAAACCGCTGGCATGTTTCAATAGGAAAGACATTTGTCTTTCGAGGTTGAATGCATGTAGCTTTCCGTTATACACCAATCGACTGTATGTTAAGGTCATTTAGAAAACTGCAGAAGACATTGCCGATTGCCAATTGCATAGTTATATAATAATAATTGCACCATAAAATAGCAAAATGAATTTAAAATTCTACCCTTCTAAAACGGCACAGTCTGAGTTTCACATCAGGAATGGAAATAAGTGGTTGCCCGTGAGCCCAGGGCAAGTAGATTTTGGCCTTGGCAACTGAATTTCAAAAGTTGGTAGTCTGGCCGGGAGACTTACTTTTTTTAAACAGTTTAGTGCAATAAAAAAAAANTTTAAAAAAAAAAAAAAAAAAAAAAAAAAAATGGCAACCGTGGATCAATAATGAGTTAAATAATATTCATTATTTAGACATAGAAAATTAAATGATTATATTAAGGCTCATTATGATACATAATGCATTGAAGGTGTGTCATGGTGTGTCATGTCAGCAATGTTATTTAATTATCTATTATTTTATAAGAAGAATGTATTAGATACATATGGCACGACATGTACATATTTCTGGGCTGGGTTACTCTTTAGCTGGGCAACCAAAATACTAAAGATGTTTGCCTGTCCGGGCAACCAATAGTAAAAAGCTAGTTTCCAGGGCTGGATGTGAATCTAGTGGTCCTCTACAAGCATGTTCAAATTAATATCTTTTGTTGAAAATAAGTTGTTTGAATACCAACTTCCTGTAGGTGAATGTCTCAGGGCTCTAAGAGCCCCTTGTTTCTTTGGTATGTTAATTCAATCTTTTGTTGTAGTCTTGTTGAAGATTGATTATAGACCCTGATTGCGCTAGACTTGGGAAAAAACCACTTAGTATTAACCAGGGCCAAAACACCCTTTTTGGGGAAGGGGCCTCAGCCTTTTTTAAGGGGAAAAATAGCACGATTTTTCTTATTTGGGGAAATAAGAAATTTGTATTTCATTTGGATAATGGAGTTGATACATTAAATAAATTATATTGAGTAGCCACAAAGTTAGGAAGGTACAGATACTCTACTGATAAAAACTTGAACTGACTGTGGATTTAGATTGCTTGGTACTTACAGTGTTTTTTTTCCCTCTTTGGACGGATCTGGTAAACGGACCCGTTCCCAATGACCTACAGACCCGTTCCCAAAATGAACCGGACCCGTCCCAATTTCCAAAAAAAAAATTTTTTTTTTTTTTTTTTTTTACCCTTCAATTGGGAATTTTTGAGACCCATTTGGGAAAAAAAAGTGGTTACTTCGGTTGGGAAAGCGGCGGATATTCGGCTTCTTCAAAGAAAGGTTTTTTTGTCCTGTTTACACTGACTCATTTTTTGCATCAATAGTAGATACTTTCAAATTATAACTGTTTTCCACAATTCTGGTGAATTACGGGATGCGTCTATTGGTGAGTGACATAGGCTTTAGACTGATATTGTATTATGTTTTTTATTAGGGCGACTTTCTAACCTACATACGTCCATTATTTTCAGGCACTATTTTACATATTCCCTTGGGTAATTCCCCAATAACTGCAACAGACGATAAGATAATTTTGAGTGGACAGTGCAATGAAAGTATTGAAAGCTTAAAGGAAAATTCCAAAATTATCAAGGAAACAAATTTAGATATTTCAGAAGTTGGTGTTACACCAGATGGCATTTATCTGAACACCATTGACATGGAAAACCAAGAAGGAAAGGAAATTTGCTCACAAGATGACATTTTTACCCCAGAAAAAGAAACTTTGATCCATGCACTAGATTTAAGCTCTGTAAAGTTGGTTGAAAAATCAGAAAAGCCACGAAATGAGCGCAAGGAAAGTGTTCATTTTAATTCTCCCATCTCAGTGTTATATGAGTATCCTGTAAGTCCAGTGGAAAATGACACTCAGAGTCTGGGAGGAAGTAATACTAGCGATTCAGATGATGTTAATACTTCACAAGATGCAAAATTAGAACAAGAAAGTAAAAGTACACAAGATGAAGGCTGCTGGTCTGTTGAATGTAGTGAAAAAGAAAGTAAAGACAGAGATAGTGATATTAAAATGATTTTCAAACATTCAAATGAAATCACAAATGATTATTCACTCTCAAGTTGGAAATCAGTAGAAGAGAACTCGGAAGATTTATTTGCGGACAATGACCCTCAGCTGGACAATGACCCTCAGCTGCAAAATGAAGATGAAAACGTTAATGAGGCTTTTCTGCAGGAAGATAATTGCCTTGAAGGTAGTGAAAGCAATGAATCTTGCTCAAACAACTCTGGAATACCTCTTTGCGAGAATCTGTTGTCAACATCTGAAACATCTGTTGTAAAAAATTCTCCAGCTGAGGAAACAGAACTTCATTCAAGTTGTTTTACCAATGAGTTAACTGAAAGTCATTGCGGAAAAAGAAAGCTGACCGAAGAAACTGTCAATGCAAGTAAAGAATCCAAGAAATTGAAAGCATCACAAGAAGAACCACAGGTTTCCAATTCATGTGAGGTGCAAAATAAAAGGAAGCTTTTCAAATGTTTTGAAGAAACTGGCTGCAAAATGGCCAAACTGGATTTAGAACATGATAAAGATAACAAAATAAACCCAATGATGCTTAAAACCATTGTTGCTGAACACCTTTCTTGCAGTGATGAGTCTGTTCTATGGACAAATGAAAACCCTAACATATCTGCTATTATGAAAGACCAGAAACATGAAGAGAATACAGTTATGCATGATGCATGCTTATCAATAGGCGTGAACAAAGATATCACGTTATGTTTTGATGGAAATGCATTCTCTGAAAAAAATGGGGCACATCCTGAATGTGAGGATACAAACAAAATTGTTTCACAAAATAAAAGTAATGAAGGGACAAATCACATCAATGCAGAGGAATCCACTGTTGGAGAATACGAACAGGATATTCAGTTGTTGGACAAACCTGACAATGTTAGCAATACCTTAGAAATAATAAATGGAATGAATATGTCTCACCAGCTGAATTTCGAAATTAACAAATTGTCAGAACAGGCTAACAATAGTAATGCATCAAACAAGATTTGCTGTGAAGAAAATGTTGGTGTGTGTTTGGTAGATGAAAATAATAGTGTGGATGCAAAGATGCAAGGAAACAATACTTGTTCAAATGTTATGTCCCAAGAAGATAGCAAAGACCAGGAGACAGAAGACTTTGATAGAAACAATTTTGAAAAAGCATCTGGTGACAAAGATGATTCTCAGTCCATTGAACAATTACCAGGTATTGCATCTGGACTTGGAAGCTTAGATATTACTAAAAATGAAGCTTCTGGAGTTTTATTAGATGAACAAATTACTTATGATTATAATAGAGCAGTTGACCCAGAGACAAGAAGATGTGCTGATGTACACTTATTAAGTTTAGTGGAAAATGCAACAGAAATGGGAGAAAGAGCAAATGTCAATGAAGATAGCATAACCACAAATGTAGAGACAGATCCAAAGGTTGTCTTAGCTGAAAACATAACATCCCAAGAAGTTACAAACCAAAACATCAATGGCATCAATAATCAATGTATTGAAAACAATTTAGAGATGAGAGATGAAGCAAATGTAAATGAAGATTGCGTAGCCACAACATTTTGTGCAGATCCAAAGGTTGTCTTAGCTGAAAACATAACATCTCAAGTAGTTCCGAACCAAAACATCAACAGCATCAATAATCAATGTATTGAAAACAATTTAGAGATCAGAGATGAAGCAAATGTCAAGGAAGATAGCGTTACCACAAACATTCGTGAAGATCCAAAGGTTGTCTTAGCTGAAAACATTACATCTCAAGTAGTTCCAAACCAGAACATTAAGGGCATCAATAATCAATGTATTGAAATCATTTTAGAGTTGAGAGATGAAGGAAATGTAATGGAAGATAGCGTAACCACAAATGTAGGTGAAGATCAAAAGGTTGTCTCAGCTGAAAACATTACATCTCAAGTAGTTCCAAAAAAGAACATCGAGGGCATCAATAATCAAGGTATTGAAAACAATTTAGCAACATCTGTAGAACTACTAAACACAGAAGATGTCAATATTACTTCTGATGAAAGCAATGGTTGTACAGACTTTGAAACAGAAATGGAAGATGTTTGTTGTAAAGACTATACAATTGGCATTGAATTAAATTCAAGTGATGATTCTTGTGAGAACAGGTCTGAGTCCGAAACGGCAGTTAACTACAAAAGTAGTGGGTTTGAAATTGTGAATGAACCCAATGAAACCAGAAATTGTCAAAATGAAATACCTGCTAATGGTTTTGAAAACAACAAACATGCCAAATGTCTGGATAGTGAATCATATACAAACCAAGGTACAAGCGTGAAAGAGAGAATCTCTGAGCAAATGTTTGATGATTTTACAGAAAAGTATGATTTGAATGAAGTAGCAGATTTAAACTCACCAGACGTTTGTGAGTTCATATCAGCATCGCAAGTTCTGTCACAGTCATCCCAGGGTAGTGGAAGCACTGGTTTTGTAGTACAATCCAAGACACTGAGTGCATCAGAGGATGCTGAAAGCCAAGAATCTCTTAAATATATTACACGTTCAAATGCAGATTTCAGGGCTGAAACAAATGTCAAAGAAGTTTGGGTGAATGAGAAAGGTGATGCATGTGAATCAAAATCAGGGGATATGCTGAACCCAAAAAATGTTGATGTCTCGAATGAGAAGAAACACTATGAAAGTTCACCTAATGATCATAAAAGGACTTTATTAGAGTGTGGTGATGAAGGTTTAGTTAAAGAAATTTTGCATAACTGTCCACAGAGCAATGTCGATGAAGACATGGCTGACTATCGTTCCAGAGGAAAAACTGACATTTCGGGCCAGGATGAGCAGCTAGATATAGGTAAACGAACCATTATGCACATCACAAACAGTATTCCAATAACATTGTGTAACTGAAATGATTGTCAAATACAATTAAAATGTGGATTCCATATATGAACAGGCCTTTTCCTTGTGTATCTACCAAACCGAAATTGTGATCCTATTGGAAAAAAAATCCCAATTTCAGTGGACTTTTCGCACTTATGTCATTTTTACAGTTGAAAGAACAGTATGTGATAAAAGTGTGAACTGAAACTTAAAATATATCATTTTTTGTAGGCAGTCCAATATACAGTTGTAACATTTCCTTATCCACACTTGTATAGAATCCTATAAACATTTGTTGGCCATATTCAGTGTCTTATACTAATAGTGAACAAAAGTCTTATTATCACTTGCATACAAAATGAATTTTTCAGTCAACTGACAAGTAAAGTATTTTGATCTATAACACAACCTTGATATATATGTCATGGCATACAGTATATAGAATACAATTTTTAGTGAACACTTTACCAACGTAAAACTGTAAGTCTATGGTTGGATCATTTTATATTAATTTGTGTTAAATGGTTTTACTCTGGTAGGGGATCCACAGATGTTTTATTTGAAATATTGCTTTTTACTGGGAAATATTTAAAAAAAAAAAAAAATCTTTTTAATATGACTTTAATTGAGATTTTTCCAGAGAGCCTTGTGGATTTGGGCTCTTAATTATTTCAAGCTTGACTATTCATCAAATAGTTTGAGCTAAACAACTACCCCATTTGTCGCCAGCGCTTTTTGCATAATGCTTTGGTTAAGGTGAACCTGCAACATCTCCCTATTATTTCTACTTCAACTACTTATTTGAAACATCACTCATGTATTTGGAGTCTTTGTGCGAGTTTGCTGGCCAAGTTCTTGTTCATAAGGTTATATTCTGATTTATTGTTTTAAGAAAACCTGGATCTGTACATAGATAAAGCTGTGGACCAGCTTGTACCAGACCATGACATAACTGCCTCTCCAGAACAGAGTCCTTCACAGGCTGATGATGAACCATCACTGTATAGGCAGCCGTCAGGTTGGAGGAATGAGTTTTATGAGTTGCATTTTAATAAATTAGTTCTTTGGGTTGTAATAAATTGTGGTCACATTTCAAAGACCAGAGATCAGAATGAAAAAAATTATAGTGATATGTATAGTTTTATGAAAGGATGAAGAATAAGGCTTTAAGATCTAGATTAGAAAATAAAATTTAAACGACCTCATTAAAACAAAAATGTGACTTCCGTGTAAGTAATCATTTCAACAGAACAACATAAATTTGATTCTAAAACAAAAAGGTAAAAAAAAAAAAACAATTTAAAGAAAGTCAAGGGTAACAGTATTTTTACATTTGAATTTGTTTCTAATTGAATGCTTTTTACTTTCATTGTTCAGAGCAGAAAGTGCAGATGTATGCCTGTGATGCTGACCTCCATGATGACTCTGATTCACCAGTGTGCTCCCCTATAGAAAAAACGGGTTCCTCTTTTTGTTATATCCCGCAAATGGGTGGTATTATGTTACACGTATACACTGAACAATTTTCTTTTTGGTCACTTTTAGTTTTGTATTTTCTCAAAACTGCATAGATGAAATTACAGGATATTTTTGCAGTATACATTTGTCGTATTTTGTTATCGATTAGCGTAAATATTTTGCAATAAAGTTTAACAGAATCACTTATCCCTGACTGGTAGGTAATTTTTACATTTCCAGTCCAAATTTTTTGTGAGCACATTAAAAAACTCGAATGGTGTCATTTTGAAACAAGCGCTCTTTATAAATTAAACGTTCACAATTTTAATAAGGTTCCTCACAGAGCGTTAATAAGCTGCTCGAAAATAGAGTATTTTTAAGGTTTCTGTGAGATTTTACTTGGTGACCTAGTTTTTTACCTCAATTTAACCAGATTCAAACTTGGCCTAGCTATTGTCATAATAACTGTTCTGACCAAGTTTCATAGCTCTAGATAGTCAGAAATTTTGCTCCCAGAGTGGTAACAAGTTTTTTTAGCTTACTTAAGCACAAAGAGCTCATGGGGAGTTTTTAGGATACTGTGATATCGGTTGTCGGTCAGTGCATGGGGTGTTCACTTTTGTTATAACGACTTGTCCTCCTGAATTGCTGGCCAGATTTTAACAAAATTTACAGTGCATAGGTGCTGTATTAACTATTCAAATTTTATGTGGCAAAAAACACTAATTTCTATGTCCAGGGAAATATAGCAGGGGCGCCAGTGTCCTTCTGAAACATTTCTAGTTTGTATTTTTGCAAGATATCAGAACTGAATTTATGAAACTTTATATGCAGTATCTTTATAGGACAAACATTTGAGCCACGCTCTGTGACAAAGATCTTTAATGTATGTACGTAAAGTGTCATCCCAGATTAGCCTGTGCAGTCTACACAGGCTAATCTTGGACGACACTTGCTGCTTTTATTCTCTTTTGCCTTTAAAGAAAGACTGTTCTTGAGGAAAATCCAGTTTAAGCAGAAAGTGCCGTCCCTGATTAGCCTGTGCGCACTGCACAGGCTAATATGGGACAACACTTTACGCACATGCAGTTAACCACGTTTTCTCAGAGTGCGACTTATTTTCAAATTGTCATGTCATTCTGGTCTTTATCCAGCAGCCAAGTGCAGGGAGAGCTGTTTTCAGTGGAAGTACACACCCTCATGTGATCTGAGTCCGGAGTCCGTGGTATCTGAGTTACCAGACGAGGACCACATCGTGAGGACCACCCCTCTCAAGTCCTGCACTAAACCTCTGAGACTGGGGCTCTCCAAGCGCCAACCTGGAGTGCACAGCTTGCATAAAATCAGTGTTCACAGAGTCTATCCTTAGACTGCAGTGTTGAGATTGGTCTTGTGTGTAATTGTTTGAGAGCTGATTCATTTTCACCGAATTAGACATTGTTTACACTTTTATTTGTTTTTGTTTGTTTGATCAATCACATACATTATGTTTCATGTTACATTTTATGTTTGTATTATTGTACTTGTAGTTTACTGATATGTAAAGAATGTATATGTTCAGAGTAGCATTTTATTGCCGGAATTAGTTAGATTGTTGGAACTGTTATTTGTTTGTCATTGTTTGAACTTGTGGATAAATTATTCAAGTAAATGATACTCTTGATGTGTTTTATGATGTATGTATTTTTATTTTTAAAGATTTATATAGTAAAAGACTCAACACATCTTCTTTGAAACCGCAAGGGTCAGCAGTTAATATTTGGTATGGTGGTCCTACACAAAGTTTGTTCAAATATTCCCCCTGGGGTAAAAATTGGCTGTGCCCTGGGGTTACTTGTTTTTCGTAAATATTTATAGTTTATCTTTGGCCCCACCCTAGGGGTTACTTGTTTTGCTTATATGTATACAGTGAAAATCCCCTCTGAAACCACAGAACCCAGTGGTTTGTTATTTGGCATGTAACGTCTTATAATGGTCCTCTGCTAAGTTTGTTCAAATCATGCCCCTGGGGTAAAAACTTGCCATGCCCCAGGGGTCAAATTATTTATAAAGACTTTAATAGTAAATATAAACTTCAAAAAATCTTCTCTGAAATAGCAAGGGTCAGGGATTTGATATTTTGTGTGTAACAGTATAGTTTTCCTCTTCAAAATTTGCTCAAATCATGTGCCTGAGGTCAAAACTAACGTTTCGCAGGGGTCACATGATTAATATATATACAGTAAATAACTCTTGTATAAAATTCTAATCTAAAAAGGATACTTTGAAACCAAAAAAAGAATCATGAAAAACTATGACATTAATTTGTACAGCCATCACTTAATTAAAATGTCATCTGCTTTTTACATCAACAGTTCTGTCACATTCAATTAGTTTAGTAATTAAATGATATTGGTATTTATATCAGAAAGTGATATTACTCTTTCTTTTAACATAATCTTGTGTAGACATTGTTATCTTTTACTTATATTGTTACTATAAGGTGTGTTTTATCGCATAAAAATTGTCTTCTTTAAGACTTAAAACTTTTTTTCTGCACTCCTACATAACCTATATTTTATCCTTATGTTCTTGCCCAGTGTTTGCACTCTGACTGTATAGAGAAGCAACTTAAATTTTCCTATGAAATAGCTAAATACCTGCGCCTTGGATATGATTGACAGATATCATCATTCCATTCCGGTAGTTTTAATTTGCAACATCTATGGCACTCGTTCTTCTACCATTTTTTGCACCTTAAGTTCACTAAAGTCTCAACATTAATTGTTTTTCATAAATCCATTGTGTAATTGCCACAAGTTCATCGTGTATAGATTTAATTTTTTTAATTCGTTACTTTCATTGTAAAACATCTATGACATGTTGGTTGTTATGTAATTAACATTACTTTTATTGTTAAACTTCTATAAGAAGTTGGTTGTTATGTTTACATTACTTTTATTGTAATTTCTTTTAGTCGTTGGTTGTTATGTTTACATTACTTTTTTGATTAGCTGTATTATTTTGCCACCAAGCAAAACTGTGATAAATGTTGTAAGTTGTAAAAAGTTGAATAAAGACAATATATGAACACAAATGTTGTGATCTCCCCTTAGAAACCCAGAAAAAAAATATATAATCATAAGTCATTTTTTAAAGAACTAAAAAAATGCAGAGGGAAACACAAATTTTGAACATATCTCTGTTCTATGTTTTATCCTTGATTGAAAAATAGAAACATATTTAAGTTTCATAATCATTGTTAACGTTTTAAGTTTCAGCTTCACTTTCAAGGGCACCCACATTCTCAACAAACTAATTTGCCATTATTATGCTGAAGTTGAGGATTTTAGATGTTGCATAATCTTATTTCATATAGAACTAACATAAACTGCTTACAAGTATGATTTGCAAGAAGTACATCATTTGTAAACAAAAGGCAACTGGGCCTGAAATGGTTAATATTTCTGAGTTCGTATTTCTCACCTCAGCAATCATATTCAGAATTACCTAGTTTTCATACAGAATAGCTCATTTGTTCAAACTTATTTTGTAACATGTGAACATGATGGATAAGTTCATAATCAAATCATAGTGGACCAACAAGATGTTTACATGGTATCTTCCTGTACTCCGATCATTAGGATCCAAATTACTCACCTAAAACTTGAAATTCAAAATAAGTTTTCCATAATCTTAAAGACAGGGAAAATTAGTTGGGGGAAATAAAGGACTTGTTCACACTGTTTCATTTTATGTAATGTCACTTATTTATAATATATTTATTAAGAAACCAATAATATTTGGAGGAGTCTAAAATAATAATAGTAATAGCAAGACAATTAAAGCAAAATTTAAAAAGTTTATACACTGGGGGTTCAACCTCTGGACTTCTAGTAGTAAAATCTGATGCTCTACCTGAAGATTTTAATTTACATTGTCTCGTATAGGATCTTTCTTGTTTTGATATCGACAATTTTTTGTAGTTTTGCGCACATACTCAGCAAGCGTTCGGAGTGATGGTCATTTAGGAAATGATCTGAAATTACCTTAAGTTTATTACAGTTCTTATAAAACCTAAAATATTGATTTAACTTATAAAGCGTACAGTTTTTAGCTGGCCTTATTTGCAGATAATAAAAAAAATCTTGATTAATCATTTTTGTCTGAAATATTGGAGTTTTGTAACAAGTCAAGACAGAACATAGAATTATTTGGGTTCATGATTTAAATAATAATACTAAGAAGGGTTGAAACCTTGTAGTTATTACTTATAAATCTTTCAAATGTAAACCATTATAAAACAAAAAATATAACAAAACAGGTCTTAGAATTTTGAACATTAGCAACAAAGGACTACAATTTATAACATACTGACAGAAATCGGGATTGATACAATTTTCCTGATATTTGCCTCTCATGAAGGGATAGTATTATTTCATAAGGCTCCCAAGGGACGAAACTTTACATTTAATGGGGAAAAAAATGTTTGTATTTAATTGAAATATGACAAAATAGGATTCTTGTGCTGATAAAAGAAATGCTATATTATTCTGTTTCATACAAGAGTAACTTTGGAAAGAAAACATCAACTTAAGCAATAATGTTATTTAAAAGCAGCTAATACCATTCTAAGATTAACAGAGTACCGTATATTGCTGTTTCTTCAAATTTCTGAAATTATGCAGTCAAAACATATTTTGTTGAGTTTCCCACATTCTCGTAGACATAAACAACCAGTACTAAATATTATTTTGATTTTATTTGTACAATTATTAACAGTAATAATCTTTGCATTTACATATTTACAGTTTATGGCATTATAATTAGCTATTTAATTGCTCTTAATGTTGTTAAACAATGTAAATTTGTTACACAATTAAAGACAACGGACTTAATCTTGTAAATAATGCCAGCAACTAAAATCAACCACCTGCTTGCATTGCCCAGCTTAATGAATTAAAAGAAGATATTGCATGTTTATATTAAAATATTAACACATGAAGTTAAAATGACATTCAAAAGGCCCACTGACATTGTTCACTGGCACATATGCAACAGTACCACTGCATGTTTGAAATTAAGTCAAAAAGGACATTGCAAAGTGACAACATGTACTTAAGTCGTATACAATAAATGGAATTAGTAGATAACAATGAATATAACAATTTGCACATATTTGTGAACAAAGAGTGTTGTATCAGAATGTAATTAAACAATTTAAATAAAACAACTGATTTCTGTAACAATCTTTACCCTTTAAAACATGTTTATTTTCTGTTTCTGTTTTTTAACTGAATACAGAATATAATTTTCTGTTGCCACATCACAACCAATCACAGTATCAACTACAACTGATCACACAATCAATTATAACCAATCACACAATAACAACCAATCACACAATCAATAACAATCAATCATGCTATCAATCACACAATCAATCATGCTATTAATCACACAATCAATCACAACCATTACACTATCAATGCTGTCAAGTCTGATTAAAATGTGGACATACTTGTTAAAAAATAATAAAGTAAATACAAACACACTGAAGTAATTATAAGAAGTTACATCACATAACATTTATATTGCATATATATCTTGTATAATGGTTACATTTATGTATACATTAATATACAATTTTTGTGTGTGTAATATTCTAAATAAAAATTACTTATTCATCTCATTTAAAACTTAAGGGCAAAGGCCCTAAGGCATCCAGCTGAGTCCCAAATGAACTTAACTGTTCAGAGCTGGTAATGTCTCACTATAGCTATAAAAGGTCACTGGGCGTATTGGATATGGTGTCCGCCTGGCGACCCCGAGGTCACGTGTTCGATCCCCACTGTGGGAGCGTTCTTAAGATCTCCCCCCATCCCAGGAAACGGACTCCAGAGTGTCAAATAAGTAGTAAGTACTTTAAATGCAATCAAGCTAAAACTAGAGCTTTGTCACTGACGTGACGTATACCCCCACATGCTGCATTGACACAGAATATTTTGCATGCTGTCTCACAAAACAAGAGAAGTTTATTTATGGCAATTTTTAAGAATTATTATGCCATTTTCATTTATGGCCATTTTGACCTTTGAAATCTTGAATTCTTTGGCATGATACGCCATCCAATGCCTGTGAACAAAATTAATGTGGAGAGTAATATTAAAATCTCACAATGAATGACATAGTTATGGCCCAGACAAGCTTATTTATGGCCATTTTTGACCTTTGAACTCAAAGTGTGACCTTGACCTTGGAGATATCGACGTAATTTTATCGCGCAACACACCGTCCAATAATGGTTAACAAATGTGCCAATTGATTTCAAAATCCCACAATGAACGACATAGTAATGGCCTGGACAAGCTCAACTATGGCTATTTTTTACCTTTGAACTCATGTGTGACCTTGACCTTTGAGATATTGACGTAATTCTTTCGCGCGACACACCGTCCAATGATGGTGAACAAATGTGCCAATTGATTTCAAAGCCTCACAATGAACAACATAGCTATGGCCCGGACAAGCTCATTTATGGACATTTTTAACCTTTGACATCAAAGTGTGACCTTGACCTTGGAGATATTGACGTAATTCTTTCGCGCAACACACTGTCCAATGATGGTGAACAAATGTGCCAAATGATTTTAAAATCCCTTGATGAACCACATAGTTATGGCCCGGACAAGCTCATTTATGGCCATTTTTGACCTCAAAGTGTGACCTTGACCTTGGAGATATAGACGTAATTCTTTCGCGCAACACACCTTCGCATGATTGCAAACAAATGTGCCAATTGATTTCAAAGTCTCACAATGAACAACATAGCTATGGCCCGGACAAGCTCATCTATGGCCATTTTTGACCTTTGACCTCAAAGTGTGACCTTGACCTTGGAGATATTGACGTAATTCTTTCGCGCGACACACTGTCCAATGATGGTGAACATATGTGCCAAATGATTTCAAAATCCCCTGAAAGATAACATAGTTATGGCCCGGACAATCGGGACAGACCGACCGACAGACCGACCGACAAAGTGACTCCTATATAGCCCCCATTACCAATGGTAATGGGGGTATAATAAATAGGTTTACACTATAGCCATAAAAGAACAATTTCCAACTCATCACATGCAGCTCTTTTTTAATGGAACGGAACTATTTTCTTAATAGATTATTAGAAGAAATGTTCTGACCAAGTTTCATTATGATTGGGCAAAAAATGTGACTTCTGGAGTGTTCACATAGTTCTAAAGACATGATAAAAACTGGCGTGCTCCCTGGCAGCCATGTTTTTAACCGACCAGAACTATTTTCCAACTCAAACTAGATATCATTAGATTTTTTTAACCTGTTCTTTTCAGCTCAATTGTATCGCAAGCCTACCACTAATAGAGACACTCTGGAGTCTGTTTCCTGGGAAAAAAACGAGTGCTTGGTGCCTTTGGAAAGGTCCTGAGAGCGTACCCTGACTAGGGATTGGATCCAGGTGCTCTTGGTCACAAGGTGGACACCATCCCCATACACCTAAGCAACTTGATTATTATTATTATAAGTATTATTATTATAGGCTCAAATATCATGCCATCATCTAAAAGATAAATGCATAAACATAATATTAAAATATTCATAAATGAATAAAATAAATACAATTATAGTTAGTTATAAGGCAGATTACATCTGGTTTATATCACTTCTTAACAAAAACATCATTTATTTATCGCACATACTAATTTTTACAGCACATTGAATATTGCAGTACATCCATAGCAAAAATATCAAAACAGCCTCATACCACTTTGACTTTGATTTTCAAATCACCAGCATTTAATGAAGCAGACTAAAAAAATATTTTGCTTACATTTTTGCATAGGTAACAAAACAAAACCACTAGGTGCACTCATTTTGTACAAGACTCTGATTGAACGTTCTTTGCAGATGACTCTTTTTTCGCTGGTCTTGTCTGGGAGGTTTTTGCCTTCTTCACATTGCATAACCACTTAATAATCCTCGCATTACGCTCGACAACAGACATGGGTCCAACGTCTCGCTCGCTTAAATCCTGCTCGCTCTCGAGAGGGAACCGATCATTCGACATCTGACTGGACAAACTGTTCCCGTCGAGGGAATCTAACGAGCTCAGATCCTCCTTACAATCCTCCTTTCTCGTCTCGGACAACCTCCTCATCGGCTCCAACACAGAACTGTCTATTCCCATTTCATTAAAGAACCTTTCCACCTCTGTACTAGTCCGTGAAAGTCTTGAACTTAGATCTGAGAAATCTGAACTTGTCCTGGAATGTCTACAGCTGCTGAGATCCGACTGGGACCTGTGCAGTTTTCTCCGAGGTGGTAGCTCGATTTCGTTCAACTGTTTTTGGATTCTCGGTTTCGGAAGCGGGGATCGTTGCCTCTCGGCTAGCACGCCGACAGAGATACTGAGATTGTTAGCACACAATGGTTTAAGAAATGCTTCACGCTGGGAGCTGAGACTGTGTCGAGGTTCGCGCCAGCACTCCGGGACACTGGCATCGGACTCGGCCGAGGTCACCCCACCTGCACCACTTGTGGACACCGAGGAATGTCTGCGAGTCTCGGGGCTGTTGACTGATTTACTGTTTGTGGCCCCATCACATATGGCTGGTTTCCCAGCTGAGGACTGTGACTGCTTTCTAGTACTGCTAGACATGGTGCAATCTTGAATTTCGGACTCTGAAGGCACAGAGGAATGCGGGGGTCTCTCAGGTCGGGATGGTGGCACTGGCTTCCCTGCAAATACAAGAACATCATTCTAGAGGAGAGACAATACAAAACAAACATGCCAATTTTCTTTACATTTTTTTTTATTTGATTTAATCAACATTTTACCAGTAAAGTGTTTCTTCTTTCTCTTAAAAGCATTACCCGGTATTTGTAACTTTCATCATAGGTCCAATTGTAACCTAATTAAGCAATAATATTTGTTTAAAAAATTTCATTATCGGGAAAAAATTAGTGAAGGTCATCAACATAATTATATAACAAGAGCACCGCATAGCAGGTGCCAACGCTCGGCTGTGGGTGCAGTTTTGAATAAACAAATAAAATGAAACAAGAGATGTGTTTGTCAGAAACACAATGCCCCCTACTGCGCCGCTTTGAAATAAAATTTTATATATCATTTGGCAGGTTTAGAAATTATCTTCCTTTAAAGCTTGTTGTTTCCCTTGGATTTTGTTTTTTGACCTTGACAGATGACCTCGACCTTGACCTTTCACCACTCAAAATGTGCAGGTCTATGAGATACACATGCATGCCAAATATCAAGTTGCTATCTTCAATATTGCAAAAGTTATGGCCAATGTTAAAGTTTTCAGACGGACACACAGACTGCCAGACAGACAGGCGGACTGACAGTTCAACTGCTATATGCCACCCTACCGGGGGCATACAAATGGAAAAAAAAGTGACCTTGACCTTTGACCTAGTGACCCAACAAGAGATGTGTTTGTCAGAAACACAATGCCCACTACTGCGCCGCTTTGAAATAAAATTTCTATTTCTCATTCGGCAGGTATAGAAATTATCTCCCTTTAAACATTGTGACTTCCCTTGGATTTTGTTGTTTTGACCTTTGACCTTGAAGGATGACCTTGACCTTTCACCACTCAAAATGTGCAGCTCCACAAGATACACATGCATGCCAAATATCAAGTTTCTATCTTCAATATTGCAAAAGTTATGGCCAATGTTAAAGTTTTCGAACGACGCAGACGGCAGACGAGCTGGCTATGACAATACCTCGGATTTTCTTTGAAAACAGCCGAGCTAAAAATTGCTATGGAAACTCACAGCGTACTCACTTACCTTGCAATGATCTAATATTCTGATTACGTTCTTCACAAATGGAATGTGAATATTACAAAACATTAACACTTTTCAAAAGCCTAAGAAAATGATTATGACCAAGTGAACATTGCAAGGGATCAATACTGGCGTTATATCTGTGAATGATATACAAATATATCTCACTGCATTCAAACATTTTGCAATCAAATTTTGTAACCAATGAAATTACCATTGGGTGTTTGCCAAATATTATGGGTATATTTCAATACCACACTGAAGTCTAATAATATCATTCTTTGTTGACTTAACAGCGTTATATGTGTGTTTTTTTTGGTAAATAAAATATTGATTCCACTTTAATTTACATATAGTCTCTGATTGTGTTTTTACCATACTTGAACTGCACTCAAATACAATATCAAATCTCAATGGTTGGGTATATCCTGATCACCCGGAGTTAATAACAGAGAAACTTATTTATTCATCGATAAGAGAGTACCGGTAACCAAATCACACTTATGCACCTGCATAAACGCTCTACCATCTATCTCAACTACAGTATTAGTCTTGACAAATCAAACTTCCCTGTAGACTGTAATGAAAAGTATCCAACTAACCGGAAGCTGATGGTATCACAGGCTTCGGCCCAGGTTTGGGTGCGACTGTCGGCTTAACGGCTGACCCGGGTCGCGGAGGCACGGCTGGTTTTGGGGGGCTGGATTTGGGTGGGGTTGCAGGTTTATCCTCTCCTGGGACGGTCAATCTGCGGGGAGGTTTGGGTGGCGGAGTGCGGCTACTTTTGACAGCTTCCGGTTTCACTTGGGAGTCGGGAACACTGACAGCTGTCTGGAGTGTGTTGGCCGTTTGGAGGCTAAAATTGTGAAGTGAATGATTTCATAGTAGTGAATCAGAGAAAAATACTGAAGCCTTTCTGTGTAATTTGTCTTTTGTTTGAAATGTATCATTAAATAACTTTGAATATTTTTTTTAAAACTGTCACTCACTTAGCTTAATGCAAAAGAACCGGCTGGTGACAAGTTTTTTTTTAAATGGCTGTATATTTCTACTGCTCTGTACAATCTTCATATATCAATACAGACTTATATGTAAACCTGTCAAAAATAATACAATATACATAGGTCAATTTGCACCTCTATTGGTCAATTTGCAACTAGCTAATTAAGGAAAGAGGATTAACTTACAAATATCCAACTTTCATTAACAACAACTCTTGATACTTGTTCAGCTAAATGAGTCCACTTTTGTAAAAACTCATTTCTAGTATTTGTTTAATCTTGGGTACAGCATCCCTTGCTGTAGACATATTCAATAAATTTTACACCTAAAGGACTTTGAATTATGAAACACCTAATTCCTTTGTTCATGAAATCATATATTTCATGTTGTATGTCAGAAACTAACCTCGTGGAAGTAAACAACCCTTTCCCATATCAAAGTTCATTATTTCAAGTTAAACATAAGAAAATGTAAAAATTTAACCATTTCTTGCTCAGAAGCAAAGTGAAAATGGCTATATGCAACCGGCATACAACCAGAATTGCCTGCGAGTAACTCGCAGTCTATCTAGGTTTTATGCTGGTTGCTGCTCATTAGTATCTTAGGGTTGAAAATAAAGTGCATAAAAAATGAATCTATTAAGAAAGATCCTAATTTTAATTTGATTTTGTAAGGAACTTCAAATGAGTCAAAGTGAGTATCTAAGTGGTAAAGGGTTGAACAACGTGTACCTAATTGTCCTTCTATGATAACAACAAACCTGGTAGTCTGGGAAGACGCTGCAGATGACTTTCGTCCTACAGACGGTGACCTTCCATCTGATGCAGATGACGCGGAGGAATCTGGGTCACTGGGGAGCCTGTCACGCTGGCTGCTGGGTGGGGAAGGATTGTTTAGATCTTGTGCGATCTGGGCCCGAAGGGTGATATCTTTAAGGGTGATATCTTTCAGCGGAGAAGTCTTCTCGGCTGATAACAGCACAGAGGTGATTTCTCTGTAAGTAGATCAGAGCAGTTGCTATGAAACATTGTTCCCATCACATAAATTGCTAACAGATCTGCAGCAACATGAAATGAAACCTTACCACTCAATTCAGACTGTTGAGCCATAATTGTGATGGCATTTATAAGACTGTTCAAACACCTGAACTATAATAATATACCATGTTAAAGCATTGTTTTTTGGTCTCAGTTTTGTGCCATTTTTAAAGATACAATTCATAAATAAAAAATGTCCATATCGTCGTTAACTAACAAAAAAACAACAAAGTATACAAAATTATATAGAAATGACTTTTTTTCTCTCAGCCGTCATGACACACAAAAGTGAAAGTGAAGTTATATTAACATTCTAAACATGTTAAAGTTCTGAGTAATACACCTATTGCGTGTTAATATAATCAATAATTCACAGAAGTATGATAACAAAGTGCTGAAGCAATTTTTCAGCAACATTCTAAAAAAACGTGCTTAGCTAAGTGAATAAGAAGCTCACTAATGTGCATGAGTGGCGGAACTTCTATCGCACTAAGATGCTTATTCTTATAAACAATATAAGATTATATGAAAATGACTGTAATTACTGAACATGTTTATAGATAATCTGATGCTAACTGGGGAATCAAGACAGTTGATAGGGCCATCAACTGATTATTACGTTTTACTATCAAAAATTATTATATAGTCTATTTAATGCACAAATTTTAATGCCCACCTCACTCCTTGCACATGTCAAACCGTTCTAGTGTTCACCAAAACCTACAATAACTGCTCGAGATTTTCTATTCAAACTATTCAGTCCAACTTTCCAATTCTAATCCAATAATTATGGCCAGTGACCTTACAAATATCACAATTCAAAATTTTCCAGAGTTTCTAGAAAATATCCAAACATTTCTTAGCTTAGTCCAATCTCCTGATAATTGTAAATGGAAAGAGCACAATTCCTACAGCTTTCAGAACGTGTAGCGATAAAGATCATGTGGCATTATTGATCATCGATTTCCATGCAACAAACAAATAAGATGCATATGTAAGGTATAGGGATCCATTAAGGATAATTACTGTTCGTTCTGTTGGAGAGTATAATACATGCTGAGTATCCCTCAATACTAATTGGATCATTTTTGTTTCTAGACTTATAAATGGGAATTTGTGATTAAAAGACTCACTAAAATGAAGAAAATACTGTACTATAATAACTAGCTTTTAATAAATTACGTTCTACCTGAGTTTTTATTGCATGGTATCATGAAAACTGTTATTGATTAAATGTCTTCTAAACAATTAAAGTGCTGCATCCACATAATGGTCTAGCACACCATTTCATATAGAACTATTTGTATTTTGTTTAGCTCACTACTTAACAGAACTTCAACCCATATATGTCTAGCTACTACATAAAAGACCACCCACATATGCCTATCGAAGTCTTCAGTTTTGTGAAAATCTTCCCACCAGTTTAAGAGGAGATGTCATTTGAATAACAATTTTACTGATGACGCACAACAAAAGGCAATCCCAAAAGCTTACCCTGTGCATTGCATGGGTGGGCTCAAAACAACTGTGACCTTGGACTATGAGCTTGGGACGCAGGCGTTAAGCATTACATGTCCTCTAAACAGGTGCCATTTGATTAATGAATTTTAAATCTGCAAAAGCTGTATCATTCCATATTTTTAGCACAGATGTTAAAGAATGACCTTGACCTTTGAGTTATGGACGCAGGCCTTGCATGCAACACACCTTGCAGGTGAACATTTGTGGCAAGATATTTTACAATTGTCCAATCAATGACAAAGTTACAGTTTATACAGGCCAAATATTTACACATTTTTTGCATTGACCTTTTGGCACTGATGTTTAAGAATGACCTTGACCTTTGAGTTAAGGACCCAGGCCTTGCATACAACACACCTTGCAGGTGAACATTTGTGGCAATATTCCAATCAATGACAACGTTAGTTTATACAGGTCAAACAATTACACATTTTTTGCATTGACCTTTAAGTGTGACCTTGACCTTTAAGTAAGGGGTAAAGGTCTTGCGCGCAACAAGCCATCTCGGCATGCTAGATATGTTTAGTAAAATTGCCAGACAAATGAGGAAGTTACAGTCCAAATCAGCTGTATCATGTCCATATTTGACCTTTTAAAGTCTCTACAAACTCGGATCCCAGATACACACAGACGGATGCCAGATACACACAGACGGATGCCAGATACACACAGACGGATGCCAGATACACACAGACGGATGCCAGATACTCACAGACGGATCCCAGATACACACAGACGGATGCCAGATACACACAGACGGATCCCAGATACACACAGACGGATGCCAGATACACACAGACGGATCCCAGATACACACAGACGCATATTCAAGCTATATCAAGCTTACTGCAAGCAGACTTGACAAAAAATGAAAACATCTCTTGTTAACAATACGACCATTTGTAAACGGTGCATTTATCATAATACTGATAAAATTGATTTCATTAGCTGTTATGAATGGCCAAGCCTTTGACTATCTTGTGGTGATTAAGCAATAAAACTTGTCCCAATATAAACAAGTCCAAATGCCACAGAATGATTAATGCCCTGAGTTATTTTCAGATAATGATTGCATTTTATCCCTCTGATTTGTTAATTACAAAATGCTATCATTTCATGACGGCATGTTAAAAGGAAGTGGTATTTAGCTTATCATCAAAACAAGGCAATGAAAAGATTGAATAAATATTTTGTCTTCCTAAACTAAAAAACGATAATTCCATATCTACTTAAGTCAATCTATTTTTTATTCCAGTAAAGCTATGCATATGAACAATGTTTTTTAGAGGACAGAAAGATGAACATTTGTTTGTGAAACAGAATAACATCAGGTTACCTAAAAAAAATGATAAAAAGCAGAAGCTGATATGACCTGAATCATGCGATTACGGGTCTTATACCATATGTGGGCAACATAGCTCCAGACCAGCCTGCAGATAAGCCCAGTCTGGTCAGGACCTAACCTGTCCACTATAAAGTCATGCAAGGTTTAGTGGTCTCATTAGAGGACAGAGTAGCTCCTGACCAGCCTGCAGATAAGCCCAGTCTGGTCAGGACCTAACCTGTCCCCTATAAAGTCATGCAAGGTTTAGTGGTCTCATTAGAGGACAGAGTAGCTCCTGACCAGACTGTGCAGGCATGGTCTCAAGCTACACTGGCCGCTGGATGCATATGGCATAAGACCCATTTTGGCATGACGCCGATCATATAAAACCCTGCATTGGAAAAAATTGAAAGGCCTTCCTAAAATAGGCAAGCAAATGTTGTTTTTGCTCTCATGCAAAATATAAGAATTCAGGCATGCATGGCTATACAGCTAATTTTCATTATTTATAAGATCATGTCATTTTGAATTTCTTCGTAAAATGGACATATGGGAGACACTGAATCATTCCATAGAGAACAGAAAACAAGACCATTGTCTGTTACATTTTATTCTTTTATTAATAAGCTGATAACAAAGCCAAATCAGTCATGCCCAGTTTTCCTCTGGCAGCTTTATTGCAGACTAAACTCAATAAGTCCGTTGTATCACAGACATAAAATCAATGACCTGTCGGATTTGTTGATCCAAAGACATTTGAAAAGCAATATGCAACAGTATTAATGCAATCCATTTATAACGTCTTGGGAATATTTCCTTCGACATAGGTTGTGTCCCGTTCTGAGAAAACTGGGCATAATGCTTGTGCGTAAATTGTCATCCCAGATTAGCCTGTGCAGTCCGCACAGGCTAATCAGGGATGACAATTTCCGCTTTTATGGAATTTTTCGTTTAATTGATGTCTCTCCTTAGCAAAAATCCAGTTTAGGCGGAACTTGTCGTCCCTGATTAGCCTGTGCGTAATGCACAGGCTAATCTGGGACGACACTTTACGCACATGCATTATACCCAGTTTTCTCAGAACGCGACTCAGGTTTAGCAGCTCTCATTGAGGTTACTAAATATTCGCTGATGTAGTGCTTCAATGGATTATCTGCTTCTGTAACCCAAAACAATGTTCTGAGGTGGCATAATGCCTTTTAACAGATATATAAAAAAAAAACAAGCAAATTTGTTGAATTGATATCCTCCGCTAACCTAGAGCTTTGTCACAGACATCACGTCACGTATACCCCACATGCTGCATTGACACAGAATATATACAAAGGGCCATAACTCCGTTATTAACAGATGGTGTACAATGCCATTTGGCATGCATCATCCTCTTATTCATATATATACTCATACCAAGTTTCAATGAAATCCGCCAAAGCACTTCCAAGATATGGCTCCTGACACAAAAGTGCCGGATGGACGGAAGGACAGACGGATGGAAGGACAACACCAAAACAATATCCCTCCGCCTTTGGCAAGGGATAAAAACAATATCCCTCCGCCTTTGGCGGGGGATAACAAGAGATGTGTTTGTCAGAAACACAATGCCCCCTACTGCGCCCCTTTGAAATAAAATGTATATTTATCATTTGGCAGGTATAGAAATTATCTCCCATTAAAGCTTGTTACTTCCCTTGGATTTTGTTTTTTGACCTTTGACCTTGAACATTGACATTTCACCACTCAAAATGTGCAGCTTCATGAGATACACATGCATTCCAAATATCAAGCTGCTATCTTCAATATTTCAAAAGTTATGGCCAATGTTAAAGTTGTCGGACGGACGCACAGACTGACAGACAGACTGACGGACAGTTCAACTGCTATATGCCACCCTACCGGGGGAATCAAAAGCAATTGTTATGGCATTCTAAAATTAAACAAATGTACAATAATCAGAAACCAAAAATAACTAGAGCTTTGTCACAGACGTGACGTATACCCCCACATGCTGCCTTAACACAGAATATTTTTCATGCTGTCTCACAAAACAAAAGAAGCTTATTTATGCAATTTTTAAGAATTATTATGCCATTATCATTTATGGCCATTTTGACCTTTGAACTCTTGAATTCTTTCACCTGACACGCCATCCAATGATTGTGAACAAAATTAATGTACAGTTATTTTTAAATTTTACAATGAATGACATAGTTATGGCCCGGACAAGCTCATTTATGGCCATTTTTGACCTTTGAACTCAAAGTGTGACCTTGACCTTGGAGATATAGACGTAACTCTTTTGCGCACCACACCGCCAAATGATGGTGAACAAATGTGCCAAATGATTTTAAAATCTCACAATGAACGACATAGTTATGGCCCGGACAAGCTCATTTATGGCCATTTTTGACCTTTGAACTCAAAGTGTGACCTTGACATTGGAGATATCGACATTTTTCTTTAGCGCGACACACCGTCCAATGATGGTGAGCAAATGTGCCAAATGATTTTAAAATGTCACAATGAACGCCATAGTTATGGCACAGACAAGCATTTGACCTTTGAACTTAAACCTTTTAACTCAAAGTGTGACCTTGACCTTGGAGATATCGAC
>VMBQ01000353.1:93513-104061 GCA_007657795.1 Dreissena rostriformis | reverse complement strand
TTTTTTTAGGTTATTTTACATTAACTTCTTCATTTCTACACCGATTTACTTCAAATTGATACTGGACCTCTCTTATGACAATACGGTCAATCTCAACCATGCATGGCCCCATTTCCAACCCTGGGGCGCGCCGCCCACATAGGCCACACCTACCCAAAATTGCCTGTTACTATAATTTCTTCATTTCTACACCGATTCACTTCAAATTGATACTGAACTTCTCTTATGACAATACGGTCAATCTCGACTATGCATGGCCCCATAACCAACCCTGGGGCACACCTAGGTCAAACATTCGGTGTGGGGATATGGGTCGGCCTCTGCCGCGCCATTTCTAGTTTTTGTAATGTTTTTGTAATCATTGGTTTTTATCTAGGATTTTTACGCTAAATAGACACAGACTTAATATGGTCTGAGACAGTAGTGGAACAATATAAGTTTATTCTATAAACAAACATATGAACAAATGACCCCTAGAGTGGGTCCAAGTTTGACCCAAGGGGCATGATAAGAACAAACTAAGCAGGGGACCACCATATGATGTTGCACACCACTTACTAAAAAACCCCGAAACCTTGTGGTTTCAGAGAATACGATTGTTTAAGTTATTTACTATGAAAGTCTGTATAAATCATGTGACCCCAGGGTCATTGTTAGTTTTGATCCCAGTGGCATGATTTGAACAAATTTAGAAAAGGAAAACTTAACAATGTTACACACCAAATATCAGACCCCTGACCCTTGGAGCTTCAGAGAAGATTTTTGACATTTATAAAAATTTACTAAACAAGTTGTTAGAAATCATTTGAAAGCTTGAGGTGGCAAATTTTGACCCAACTCCTACGCCCCTGTAATGACTATAAGGATTTTTTTTTAAAGATTCGCATGAAGGGCTTTATGAAAACTGATTCATGACCTATTTTCATCAATCAACTTCGTACCTATTTCCGATGGAGAGGTTTTCGGGATGCTTGAGCTCCTGTCGATGGTCTAGAACCTCGCGACTTTTAACGTACGATCCCTTGGAGGCCTCCAGTAGCTCCACGGCACTCTTGCGATGGTTTGCTGCAAGTACACAATGGCGCAGTTCGTGATAGACGCTTCAACTAATTATTTTTTTTGTCAAATTTGGGGCTGAGATAATCTCAGCCCCATTCCCAATCTCAAAAAGTATTTACTTAGCACACTTGCAAATATAATGTAAACAACACTTTTATTTTCTATTTTTGTAAGCAAAATAAAAAAATATCTTAATTTTCCAATTTTGTAAAAAAAATGTGATCTTTCCCGATCCAAAGGACCCTGGCCCCATTCCGAAAATGCTGATACAAAACACTGTATAAATCAGTCTCCAATATTGACTAATTGCCAAATAATTGATAAATCCGCCCTCTTAGTAATCTTACATATAATGCTTATCACATTACTAGGACACACTGGTGGAAAAAAAAAACTGCAATCCAAACTCTAACAAGAATTACAATTTATTGTCATGTAATTTACTCTGTTATGCCATCCACACAATAAACCATCTTCAATACTTCAAACCAGGTAATAGCTTGTCTCTACAGATAATGCCCACATTCAGAATATTATGTACAATTCATTATCTAGACCAAACTGCCGAGGCAATTCAGTCTGTCAGTGATTTCCCTGGGGTACATACAATATGAAGTCATCTCCTGAAACACCATAACTTTGATCTACCTTCAGCAAACATGAAAATGAGCCATGCTGTGGGAAAATAGGGCTTAATGCATATGGGTCCGCACAGGCTAATCAAGGACAACACTTTCAGCTTGTTATGGTATTTTTCATATAAAGGAGGTCTCTTCTTAGCAAAAATCCAGTTTAGGCAGAACATTTCTTCCCTGATAAGCCTGTGCAGACTGCACAGGCTAATCTGGGACGACACTTTACCCACATGCATTAAGCCCTGTTTTCCCAGAATGAGGCTAAAATGCATGAAGGACAAATAATTTTGAATATTCAAGGACTACCTTCTTTTTTTTTAAACAGGGGCATTAAATTTTCAAGAGGGAGCATTTAATAGGGACCCCCAATACAGTGTTTTCACCTATCAAAGATACAACAAAATAATGAAGGAAAAATCCCAAATGAATTTTTCAGTCACAAAAGTATGTTTAAACATGCCATTTAAAATCACCAATTGACCGTTTTTAATTAAGTCCAATTTCCAATTTAAAGAAGTAACAATACTGAACTATCTGAACGACCGTAGCATTGTAGATAGAAAGTAAATGAGTATTTGTAATTTTTATATAATATGTGTCAAATCTACAGCATCCACAATAAATTCTGTTTAAGTGCACTGTCTGTGCTGAGAGAAATTATTAAGAAATACATATACAAAGAATGAAATGTTTTCATGAAATTTATTGTGTTGATGTTTGTAAGAATATGGTGGGTATTTCATTAACATGATATTTATCAGCCAATTTAAATTCTTTTTGATACATGTACCACATACTATCTGCAATAATTATTTATAATTCAGTTTTATACTTTACCCATATACATAAAAAATATGTTTAATACATGTACAATATACAATGAACAACAATTATTTATTATTTATTAATATTGTACTTTACCTTTCTATAAAAAATATCATCTGTTTTAAAGACTTACAAATTATTTTTAACAATTTAAAATGTATCCATAATAGTGACAGTGTAGGTACACAATTACTGTTATTGTTTGGAGTGTACATCACACTTAAATCCTTAATATTGGTATTTAGCCAAATATCTGACCAAGTTCACCAACCTTAGCAATGGTTTCACAAAAACATTGTTTACACTGTAAATGAAATAAAATTCCACTTATTAAATTCAGATAATTAAGAAAGAGATTTTGATAGCCCACAAGGGAGTTTCATTACAATAAATATCAGGAAACAAACTTCATACATTAATACTTCAAACCACACATGCTGACTCATCACATTTAATTGCTTTAGTTTTCTAATCAATGTCACATTGAACTAAGGAAGTCAATGATTGGCTTTTTAAAGTCCAATTGTTGTTGCACAGAAATTTCATCATAAATACAGTTAGACATGTGAGGTATAATAATGTATTTAATAATTTGTTCCCATTTGTTGTCTTTCTTTCCCTTGTAAAAATGCTTTGTCATAGATGGAGGTAGTGTTCTTATCCATTAAAAAGAGCGCAGAGGTGCACACTGGCTCACTCACCTGAGCTAAAGGCTCGATATTGTGATGTACCAGTAACAGCCTTAATTGAAACTAAACAAAATTAGTTCAATAAACTGTGTATGAGGTATTCCAAGGAAAATTTCTTTGAAATTTCGTTCCAAATCCGTAGGAGGTTTCAGCCAGATGACCAGACGGTTTGCGAAGCGTTTTAAATATAGCCATTTATTTATTAATGAATTTGTTTTGAAATTCACCCAGTGGTTTCAAACAAGATGATTTTTAAAGTTTTCCTGCTATTTTATTTAGATTTGTGTTGCCATGACAAACACAGTTTTCTAGACAGAAATTATTTGAAAACATTTGTAAAGAGACCATTCCAAAGGCAATAATCTAGAGCGAAATAGCCGGGTGCTGCATCATGTTCAGTTTTGGTCCCACACTCCTTACCCTTTAGGTAAGTGACCAAAAAAACTATAAAAGCTGTAACAATTTAATTTATTTTTTCTGCAAACATTCAAAGGCAAATGAATAGACCATGCTCAAAAACATTCCATACAAGTTTTGGACTTACACATTTCCAAGATTCATTAAATTATAAGATAATGTAACAAGTAATGTTTGTTTTTATATCCTGCACATAGAAAACAGCTAGAAATGTGTACGTATGACACGGTTGCCCCCACTTTTGTCTGAGAACTCCACTTATATCGGAAAAAAATGAACATGGAGGTGTGCATGTTCACTAGCAAGTTAATATGTTTGTAAAGTTTCAGGCATCTAGCTCTTATATTGTATTACCTAGTTACACGCGATACAAATTAAAAAAAGGTAATTTTTAGTTAAAAATTCAGGCATAACTTTGTTAGTGTAAAAAATATCCTAACCAAAATATAGTGATGCACAACTTCATATCATGGTTAATATGTTCGTAAATTGTAGTTTCAGCTCTCCAGCAGCAATTCTCTTGCTTACTAATTCTAATAATCAGATACTGCAGTTACTGAATGTGCAGGCTGTTAAATCCTTGCATAAAATGCATTCAATAACCGGATGCAAATTGCTAATAACTTGCCTGGTGAAACCGGTTGCTGGGGAAAATGGTGTCAAACATAACAAAACATTTCAATCAGGTGAGCATTAATGTGTCCTCAAATGCAGGTCCATTGATTTATTTCACCATTCAAGACATGTAACATGCACTCAAATCCCCTATTGATTATCATTCCAATGTCTTCAGAAATAAATTTTAATAGTAGGTATTTAAGTGTGAAATTGAGTTAAAATATACAGTACTTTTCATACAATTGTGTATGTTGTGTATATTTGTTATCACCACAGATGGAGACTGTGCAAGGTAGATCAACACAAGAATCAGCAAAGCCAACCAAACCTTCGCAATGATGAAGACCATCTGGAGGACCACAAGTCTTAGCATGCACACCAAGCTCCGCATCTTCAACAGCAACGTGCTGAGCATCCTTCTATATGGGTCAGAGTGCTGGAAGACCACTGCTACCATCGAGCGCAAACTGCAAGTCTTCCAGAACAAGTGCCTGCGACGGATCATGAAAGTCTTCTGGCCAAACATGATCACGAACATGGAACTGCGTGGAAGAGAGGGCGCAAACAGCATCGCTGAGACTATCGCTTTGAGGAGATGGAGATGGCTAGGCCACATCTGCAGAATGCCACCGACTCGCTACCCAGGGTGGCACTGAGATGGACACCACAGGGGAAAAGAAACTGTGGACGACCGAAAGAGATGTGGCGCCGAACCGTGGAGCGAGAGCTCAAGAACAGAGGCCTCACTCTGCAGACAGCACCCGCAACAGCAGCTGACAGACCAAAGTGGCGCTCCCTTGCCGTCGTCTCAAGCACCAGACGGCGCAGAGAGGATTGAGTGAGTGAGAGTATATTTGTTTAGGTAAAAGTAGTCAAAATATACCAGATTGTCTGACTGACAACTTGAAGTTTACGAGTAGAATGGTATTGCATGTAGCAGTTTTAGAACAAAACATACATACAGTAAGTAAAAGAACCATGTGATATTTTTTTTAACAAGATAATAGGTAATGTTTTTTTCATGTGTTACAAACAAGAATATAACATCAGCATTGTTCCAGTTATTCTCACATTTAATTAGCTTTTCTAACTAACACAAGTCATATCAAATATGATAACATAAACAAGGCTTCACTACAGGTTTTCATCAAGTCTCCAAAGTAACTGTGCAGGATGGTAGCGTGGAGGAATACACATTACGGACCGATTAGTGTAACAAAGCCACTGAATTTATAGATTGATATTGACACATGGTTATTCACGCATGACTAATTCACAACCGCGCGAATCTTCGCTGATAATAGTCGGCTTAGAAGCTTGGTTAAGAGGCAATTAAGATGTTATCAATAAGGTCGCGCACGGCGGAAAACAGCGGGTGCTCATGAAAGGGCAGGGCGGCGGCCTTTGAAAAGGGCAGCGTGGCGCTGATTGGCTTTGAAAGGGGCAGCGAGGCGCTACAAAAAAAGGGCGTGGCGCTGCGCCACGCTAAAACGGCCTGGATAAAACACTAGGCAGCTATAGGAGGAAAACTGCCCCACCCCCTATATCTTTAGCAGAACCTGAACCATTTTCAAACACAGCCGAGACCTCATTAGAACACATGTTCCTACCAGGTTTCATGAAGATTGGACTATAAATGACTTCTATAGTATTAACAAGCTTTCATTATAGCCAAATAAGGAAACCTACCCAGGCCCTTTGACCTTTGCTCTAGGTATTAAGTGCAACACACAGTCTCTACATGAGGTTATTAATTGGGGAAAGTAATTTTAAAATTGCCGGATAAATAATGAAGTTAGAATCCAGATAAGGTTTCCAGACAGACAGACAAGTGCATTGCTTAATGCCTCCAAAGTTTTGGAGTTTCTTAAGATGAATGTCCTATGAAAAAGAATACATGGCCTGTGTTTAAGTACGCCTGTAATTTCTCCACCTGACGATATGCTATTGATTTTCAAAGAATGTTTAATTATCTGGAGGAATATTCCAGTAAATACTGCAGATTAATTAACCTTATCATTTTAATGCAAAGTTAAACCTCAATATAAACTGGGGCTTCAGTAGTTAAGCATCTTGGCCACACCCAATATTCTGTTGAAAATGTTTAAGTGAATCATGAACAGTCATGTGGTAGTTGCTAGTTATCTTTTCCTGATCAAGAGCAACTGCTTGATCTAACGAGTACAAAGTTTTTTAATGCTCAGTAATGCTATCACAAAGTATAGTTACCTTGTCTCTAAACAGTCTATGACAGGGTGGATTAAATAATACACTTCAATTAATTTTTTTGATGATCCAATTTTCACCTCAAATGCATTCAAACTCTGAGGACATTATTTGAATATACATGTATTTGCATGATGCATGAAGGCTTTTGATTGTTAAAGACTTGTCACAACAATACTCTCCAAAGTAATAAATCAACATGGCAACAGTTACTGACAACCAATTATTAAGAACTCAGATTAACTCGGAATATTAAAACACTTAATTAAGGCTTATGGTGTCAGTTATGAAATTCGCCACTTTGAAGAAGTATTGCCACTTTTGCAAAAGCTATATAAATCTAAGTAATATAATTTAATTGCTTAATGAGTACACAATCATTGTCTTAATCAGATTTGATATAATACAGTAATAATAACAATTTATTATGGACAATCAATTTATAAAAAATATATTTATTACCAATAATTTAATAATCCACAATATCCAAGTCTCAAGATATAGTTTAAATCAATGCCATCCTTTATAATATATCAAACTATTAAAATGTACACCATTTTAAGCTACTTCACTTAAATAAGAAATAGAATTAAAACTTGTAATCAATTTCAGCAACCACACACAGCATAAAACAAGTTGCATGATCATTTAATGATTTTAATTTTGATTCAAATGAATGGCTGTGTTTTTTTTACCACAAAACATTAAACGGCAAAACTATAAAGTATCTTTAGTAAGAAAAGCAAACTTCTTTCACAGGTGCATCCCGTCAAGAGTCAGATGGCTAAATGAGACAAGACGCAAGAAGATAAAGGCCTAAGACGCTCACCTGACACCCCAAGGAACCTAACTGTTATGTTTCGTTTCTTCTTCTTAATGCCTGGCTAAGCCTTTATTTGTCAGTCAGCATTCCGCTGAAACATGACTGGCATGTATGTGCCCCGACCCGGGATCGAACCCGGGACCTCTGGATTACAACGCAAGCGCCTTATCCACTAAGCTACGGAGGCAGGTAGTGTTTACAAATTTTCAGTAAAAAAGAAACTGCCTCAACACCTGGCAACAAGCTTCAATCCTTTTTGAACTCAGCCCAGATAGCATAACAAATTATGTGTTTGTATTGTTATGAGCAAGTAACATGATGTAGAGGTAACAAATGAGACTAATAGAGTGTTCAAATGGTTTTACATTAAAGTGGCATCTAGAGTGTTTTAAAGCTTTTTCTTTAAATGTTGTGACCAAGTTTGATGAAGAATGGGCATTAAATGTTGCCTCTTGAGTATTCCCAAGCTTTTTGTTTTATTTGACCTAGTGTCCTAGTTTTTTAACACCACATGACACAGTTTCTAACTTGGTTGAGATATCATTGGGACAAATGTTCTGACCAGGTTTCATAAAGATTGGGCAATCAATTTTTCCCCTAGATTGTTCACTGTGAGGTATTTTCTTTTATATACCCTTATGACCTAGGTTTTGATCCCACAAAAAAAAACATTTTTGAACTCTGCCTAGGTGTTATTGGGGAATGTTGTGACCAAGTTTAATTAATGAAGATTGGGCAATACACACGGCGTCCAGAGTGTCCACAAGGCAAATATTAACAACGGATGACGCACGACAACCAACAGACAAAGGCAATCACAAGAGTTTACCATGAGCGACTTGTGCTCAGGTGAGCTAATAAACGTAGACCGGTGTAGAAAACCACAGACAGGCATCAGCTGTGATCATGGGAATGTTCAATCATGCCTAAAATTATGATTTATTCTTCACACTATTTTCTCCTCCTAGTTGAAATATCTCAAAATGTTGGGATTTTTATGGATGTTTTCCTTAAAATATGATAACTATTTTTTGCAATTAAATAACACAATTGAGGTTTTAACAGTATTGCAAGAAATACAGGTGCTCTTTATCTGTATGGATGGATGGATAGACAGACAGTGGAAAAACCTCATGTCTTGACCAGGGAAGCTGGTTTAGCGCCGCTAGGGGACTAATTAAACTGGAATGCAAATTACTGAAACTGTTATTTTGAAGCACAAAAGATTTAATGAATTACAATAACGTTATGTTTATGTTTATGTTTTAGTTACTAATGACAGTTTCAATACCAGTCAAATGCAGTTAACTTTGTTCTTTATTTAGCCTACAGTGATTTTGCTATGTTCCATTACTTGCCTAATACTTTTTTATTTGTTACTTGAAAATGAGTGTTTTACAAGGCAAATTAAACTTCTACCAAGAAATATACATTACCTGTTAGTCATAATGATACCAGCAACACACCTTATGTCAGTCTCAAGTAGGCACTTGAATATAGCCTACCTTTGAATATCTAGCCTTAAGTTTCCTTTAAGCTTCCCATTATGTCACACTAGTCTAATCACATATCGGTAATATAAAGTAAAAATGTTAGGATCTACTATGAACACTGCTAAGAATTGCTTCCACAGTGCATATTAACTGAAACAAAAATGCTTCTTCTTCATCCAACTTTGAATACTGCATACGCACCGTATTGACTGAAGTATATATTGAAAACTGGCCCTATTTAAGGAATAGCTTGGGAAACTAATACAAAATGACACTGCAGCCAATTGGCTATGGGCTGGACCTGTTATTCAGTCATCAGACTTTTCCCTAATGAGATCATGTATTGCTTTCAGTCCTTAAAAAAAGTGTTATATATTTCTTTTTGTGAGCAATAAACTTAACTTGAACACTTGTCTTGCACCACTCATACTGTCAGACAATGGGGAAGTTCTTCTTCTATTCATGAGCACTCTTCTTTTTTTTAATATAGCAAGTGGAAGAATTGTTTTCTTCTGTTTGGGGACTGACATGTCAAGCATGTGCAAAGTCTATATCAGTCAGTAAAAATATAAATGACATTCCATATTATATCTAGCCACACAGACATAACCAAAAGATATTGAACAGCACGGTCAAGATATATACATCGGAATTGGAATAATGCAACTTCAATTCTCCAATGCACACTTCTCCAGACTATGAAGTCTGTAGGCTGGGTTTTTAAACCTTACAGTTTATTTCATAAATTTCTAATGCAATAAACCAACAGTATTCATAGTTCAGTACATCACAAATATTGTGGTCAAATAAGGTTAACCAAATTTCTCTTCTTTCTCAGCTCTGTCTAACTTCCAAGAATCAATAAAATATGATGTTTTATGGAGTTTTAATACATGTTATACACTCCCACAGATATCTTTTTTTCTCATCTGATAATCCAGTTAATGTATTTTACAATCATATAAATGGAATATTGATTTTGTGATAAGGGATAGAACTATTCCCTGTCTGTCATAAACAATTTTATTGAATAGCCTCCCCTAGTTTTAAGCAAAATTAAACTGCAACAAAATTATAATTGAGCTGTGCTCTGGGAAAACTGGACTGAATGCCTGTGCGTAGAGTATCATTACAGGAAGACACTTTCTGCTTTCATGGAATTTTTCGTTAAAAGGAAGTCCCTTCTAAACAAAATTATAGTCTGAGCAGGAAGTTTTGTCCCAGATTAGCCTGTGTGGACTGTTCAGGGGGATACTTTATGCACATGCATTAGACATTCCCAGACACAGACTCAATTGATTATATTTAGTACTTGTCTATTCATCATAACTTGTAAATTATGATGCATTTTTTTCATAATTTTAATAACAAATGAGTAAGTAGCTTATATTTATTTTATTAATAAGCATATGCAACTTTCTGGTTACGGAAATTTCTATCAAAGTTTGTCTCCACATAAAGTAACCTCACAGTAACACACTTTTGACGGACCACTGAAAAAGTGCGGTCAACCAACATCAGGGTTTTTTCAGCACTGTCTGCGCCTCCGGAAAACGGAGGCATTCCCAAAGCAAACGGACCCGTTCCCAATCAAATTTTGATAACATATTTCCCAATTAAAAAAAAAAAAGATCAAAATCGTAAAAAGTAAACATAATTTATATCAAAAAGTGACTTCCCTTCATCAGCAACGTAAAAAAGCATTAATCGACTCAGATAAAGTTCAGTCTTCATCAAATACATTCAAATATGAAATGAATAAA
>VMBQ01000353.1:73130-83478 GCA_007657795.1 Dreissena rostriformis | reverse complement strand
ATTAATCTTTGAGTTTCTGATTGCACAGTGTCCCTTTCATGGGCACTAATGCCATATTCGATATTTGATCTTTTAGCGACAATCAATCTCATTTATCTTAAACCTGGCTTACTTTCCCAACAGTTACGATTCCTTAAAAGATAACGACAATTAGTTTGTATTGCCTTTGAAAGAGATAATCTCTCATTCAATTCGCACAATCAACTCCACTTGTCCTTCATGTGCCTTTATTGCCTATTGATCAACATGGTAATGCTATAATGTACCATTGACAAAGATACCGGTATTGGTACTTTTAAAAAGTCGTACCATTAAGGTTTCAATGTCACAAATGAATTTACAATTGAATTCATATTGGACACAATGATGGAACTCTACAAAAACTGATAATGATTTTTCCGATATTTTATTTGATTTGTTAGCTTAATGTTCACTATATCAACTCGTCAACAACTGTCACTCATAAAATAATATTAATTTCAGATCATCTTTGCATGACGTTAAAAAAATATTTACATTTCATTTAAGATTTTTCAGAATTCTCATTGATGTTTGCTATAAAACACTAATAATGCAAACAAAAAGGTCTCCATTATGTCAGGCTGCTATATCCAAAGTTTCATCAAGATTGGTCAATATAAACAACAGCTATAGGCCGGAAACCACCTGTGTGACGCTGCATTTGGCCAGCCAGCACAAACCAACAGTCCTCTCTGGCATTGCAGTCATCTCCATCAAACATTGAAGTCCAGAGTGGCTGTATAAGAAGCTCAACCCTTTACTGCTCAGATACGCATTTTTAACCATTAGTAGTCACTAAGAAAATAATATTAAATTCAAGACATTTATTATTAATAGATTCAAGTTTTAAAGGCTTCATTTCCAACCCTAACATACTGACAAGCTGCAAACAGCACAAAACCTGAACAGACTGCGAGTTACTCGCAGGCTGTTCTGGTTTTATGCTAGTTGCATATAGCCATTTTAACTTCGCTTCTGAGTGGTAAGGATTAACAAAAACCCACCTCTAATGGGTAAAAAGCTATCAAGAAAACGCCACTTACCATAAGCATTCCTGTGTCCCCTGTGCTGCCTCATGTGAACCATGTGATCAGTTGCCATAGTACTGGAACACTTGGTTGCCATATCAACGGACTCAGGATCCAACAGTTTCATCTGTCATTATTCCTGTCCTCTCAAACAAATGAAAGTTTGACCTGTTCCCGGTGTTCTCTGCCCTTGTCCTCTGATACACTCAGTTTGACCTGTTCCCGGTGTTCTCTGCCCTTGTCCTGTGTTACACTCAGTTTTCCCTGTTTTCAGTTTTCTTTGTCCCTATCCTCTAATACTTTTTTTTTTAAACTTACTTTTATGATTTTTCTTTGTCCTTATCCCTTTATAAACTTAGTTTACACAGTACTTAAGTGTTCTCTGTCCTCAGCCTCTAATACACTTAGTTTGCATGTACTGATCAGTGATCAGGATGTTGTAACTGGTTTCAAAAGTCAATCCCAGTTCTTACCCTCAAAAGTATTTTTAAGCCTCTAATCCGAGTTTTTTATACTGATTAAGATGCTGAGGTTTCAAACATATCAGTTATCCTCTATTCTAAATCTTACGTGTTCATGTGTTAATCTTTGTTTCTCTAAACTAGTATCAATCCTAAAATTCAATCCCCTATTTCAATTCTCTAATTCATCCCCTATTTCAATCCTCTAATTCAATCTTCTAATCCAATTCTCTATTTCAATCCTCTAATTCAACCCTTTAATCCAAGTGTCCAGATACATGTACTGATCTATCAAGAGGCTGAATTTTCATGCCACTTAAGCCTCCCTGCTTAATCCTTTAATTTTAGTTTCTTTACACTGATGATCCTGTAAATTAGAACAGAATGATGTCTACATAATTGCGAGTCTAATTGTTCACATGGTCCAGAGAGCCAGAATCTTCCTTATCTTCCAATGGATGGTACATATTTGGCAGCACCGTGATATATCAGGTCCAGAAATCTTCAGCCTTCAATCTGTTATGAGATAAACATAACTTTTTGAGAGATTTTTAGACAATTACTTTCAACGTTTTCTAAAAATGCATAACAATATCAGAAAAATACAGTTTTTGATCATAAATAAGAAAATCTTAAAACGAAAAATCAAAACTACAACAACAAAAAACGCTCACACAAATTGAATTTGAGTTTGATAGTGCATACCTTGACAATTAACTTCCTTGACATGAAAAAGAAATGTCAATATTGTATGATTCACAAAATCATTTATCATTATTTTTATAAACTCAATGTACCCGTATGACAAATATACACAGCAGTTTACTTGTATTTATGTTTAACAAAAAGAACCAATACCAACAATTACACAAAACAGATGTTAAATTGAAATATAAATACATTTTAAACCAAAACAGCCCATACCTCCACCATACACTCTTCAGACATCTACATTGTTACAATACATTAAAACTCTCTCACAGTGAAGTCCCATTAAACCCTGCTTGACATTATCTGTGACAAAATTAGTTACAGCTATTTACCCACCAGTTAACTACATGTTGTACAGGCTGAATACACTATAACAGCTCATTCTGTCACATAATTGACTCATTTCACATTAATCTATAGGACTGGATAAGCTTATCAAAGTGGGGATACCTTAATTATTCCCGAGAGTTATGCCAGAGCATGAATCATGGGTGGAAGTTTTACTATTTTACTTCCCATTGTATTGATTTGTTTGTATCCAGTACTTTAAGTTGATGATAAATTATTCATGAATTTAATATTTTGTATCGTTTAAAATACTGAAAATAACTTCTCTTTAATGTGCTTATAGTATGTATGTTTTCGCATATATTATATGGAGTGAAATAAATACACTTGTCACATCTACCAGGTTTTCAATTCCTTAGCACATGTATTTTTTTTACATGGATATGCTTTTATGCAATGTTCACTTGTCACCTGTACTTATAGCTTGAAATTTGAAGTTTTAAGTTTAACCTTTATTAATATATATAAATAAAACTGTTTCAAATCAACATGTCTATACTCACAGTACTTACCATGATGTTTAGGAATACAGGTTAAGTTTTAATGTTTGTTTCACATAAATTGCCCCATGGCGCAATTTGACTGTCACTATTATACGCACATGATCTGTTGATTCAATCAGTGGACAGCTACATAATGAGAATGTTTTGAAAATATTGTTATTGTCAATTATGACAATGATGTACTTAAACATATGTATGTTGTCCATAATTTTCGGGTTTATTATAATTAGGTCTATCTATCTTAACAAAATTAATCATCTTCATTGCCTGACAAAAAAATGTTCAACATTTATTTTGAATGCTACATAACATATATAGGTTTTTTTTCGTTTAAAGGGACTGCCAACCACGAATGACGAAAAAAGAAAAATTCTAAAATACCGTATTTTTTTTACAATTATTAGTTCATATTGATTAAAATATCACGACTGGTATATTACACTACTTGAAAAAAGTTGTTAAGTTTTCATATTTTCAGTATATTCCGTAATAAATTTTACTTGGTATGTCTACCAGGTAACTATATACCAGTTAACTATAAATAACGCAAGTAGATTGATCATCATCGTCTCGTGGTATACCCAGGAATGCAAATTGTGCATGCGTAGTGAATTGTATATATTTTATATATAAAATGATCAATCTACTTGCGTTATTTATAGTGTGTATATCGTTATGTCATCTATTTTTGCGATGTACTTTCGATTTCACATCGCAAAATTTTATTACTGAATATACTGAAAATATGAACTTTTTTCAAGTAATGTAATATACCAGTCATGATATTTTAATCAATATAAACTTATAATTGTAAAAAAATACGGTATTTTAGAACTTTTCTTTTTTCGTCATTCGTGGTTGACAGTCCCTTTAAGAAAATTATGTCAAGAACAGACAAGCTTATGAAATAGTGATTGTGAAATGGCGTTAAACGTGGCAATAGATTACTGAAATTTCAACAGATAATCATTCAACAGGGATTATTTTTAACACTTAATTACGTCCAAACTATCAATACTGATCTTTTCATATCTCCTAACATCTGAATTAAAATATTTCATTTGTTATTTTTAATCTACATTATTATGTATAAAATGGACTATAAACATAACATTTCAGCTAACGTGAAGGAATGCTAACTCTTCCTTAAATAGCATTTTTTACAACCTTAGCTACACTGCCGCCATAATAATGTAATGAAATGTTTTGAATATGAAATATATTTTTAGCCATTACTTTCCTATTAAGTATTATAACTTCAGTCTTGCAAAATTAAAAAATTCTAACAAACCAATGTGAAAATGAATCCTTTTCCATGTACATTGGAAAACCTGAAAGCTTGTACAGTTTGCAGTCTTTACATCAAAGGCTTTGATGTATAACATTAGCCATTAAGAGCCAGAAAGTCACACTTTACATACATATACAAGATAAATGGCCTGTAGCAATCAAAATACAGCATGTTTGCATTAGATAATTGTCCACAAATAATACGGCTGGTATAATTGTCCACGAATAATACCGCTTATAGTTACATTAAGACTCCGGTCATATGAGCATTAAACCAAAATGTAAATATTTAGTTATAATACAGTGTGTGCTTTAAAGTTTACATATCATAGGTATAGTAAGGTCTTTTCATTTCAGTGGAAAATGTAATCTCTACACATGTAACTAACAGTACTCATAACATTGTAGAATTATGATCAACATAATAACATTCATCTGTGCTTAACTTGATCTTAAACTTTATTATTAAAATTTTGGCTAAAAGGATTTAAACAAACTCAGGAAAAATGTCAACATCCAAAGAGAAAAATCATCAAAATACAAAGTAAAACCCATTACAATTTTAACAAGGGACAAAATTGTCACAAAACCAGGTTTTCAATTTGAAAAAAAAAGTCTGATAAAGAAGACAACTCAAAATGTGCATTGTTACTGATTGTCTCTAGTTACCCCCCTTGTGTCAAATTCAATAAAATTCAATCTATTTTCTCAAAGTGTGACCTTGACCATGGAGATATCGACGTAATTCTTTCGCGCGACACACCGTCCAATGATGGTGAACAAATGTGCCAAACGATTTTAAAATATGACAATAAATGACATAGTTATGGCCCGGACAAGCTCATTTATGGCCATTTTTGACCTTTGAACTCAAAGTGTGACCTTGACCTTGGAGATATTGACGTAATTATTTCGGGCGACACACCGTCCAATGATGGTGAACAAATGTGCCAAATGATTTTAAAATCTGACAATGAACGACATAGTTATGGCCCGGACAAGCTTGTTCCGCCCGCCAGCCCGCCCGCATTCGCTAATCTAATAACCAGTTTTTTCCTTCGGAAAACCTGGTTAAAAATTCATAATTGATAATACAAGTCAAAATGTATGAATTCAACATGTTTATTTTATACATATTTTACTGTCAAATATGAGTTTATCACAAATAAGTTGAACATTTGAAGAAGAAAAAACAACTTTGTTTTTCAAAGTTATAAAGTACAGAGGATAAAAGTTTAAACAAATAAACACAAAAATTGACCATACTGTCATTTGGGTCGCGCTCTGAGACGAGGGGTTTAATGCATGTGCGAAAAGTGTCGTCCCAGATTAGCCTGTGCAGTCTGCACAGCCTGTGCAGTCTGCACAGGCTAATCAGGGACGACACTTTCCGCCTAAACTGGATTCTTGTCAAGAAGAGTCTTCCTTTAAACAAAAAATACAATAAAAACGGAAAGAGTTGCAGACTGCACAGGCTAATCTGGGACGACACTGTACGCACATGAATTAAATCCCCTTTTCAGAGGGGGCTCATTTATATATCTCAGATAAATAAATACACCTGTCTGCAGAAGAGGAGAACCACCTGCCACAAGATACGTTGTATCTGTGTGCTTTAGTGTATATATCATTGTACACATGTCCACTGAAGAGATACATACCCACTGCCGGCCATAAAACTGTAAATATTGATATAAAGCATGCCAGCTATAACCTGTATTTATTGATAATGGAATAAACAATAAGCTGGTGAATCATTGATTAATCATTTTCAGGACTCATCCTGGCTCAACATTTTCTTTAGTCAAATTAACCATTGAACATAGAAATTCTTCTCATTTTGGCATTTGTGTGGGTTGCATGGCTTTTGGGGGGCTGAATTTATAGCCGTTATTTGGTCATATTCCCATTGGCAAAATCATTGGTAACAAATCCAGAGCTGTTAAGTATACAAATAAAGAGTTTGAAGGTATATCCATTTAACTGATATCTGTATGTTTAGAATTTTCAGTTACATTTAAGATTTATCAATAATTATTCAAAACCTATAAAGCAATTTAAAGTCAAAGGACGCTAAAATTCCCAATTTTACAGGCAAAGGTAATATTCCCAAAAATCGTGAGAAAAAGCCCCNTTTCAGTAGGCATGGCATTCTACCATTACAAGATTTACCGTTTAACTGGTTAACATACATAAGAAATGGTTAACCAAATTCATTTTCTACTTAAGATTAGCACGAAATTTATTTTTATAAAGAATGAATGCATTTATCATGGTATAAATAGGCAGTTTGTCAAGTGTTGGAAATGATTTTTGTATTATTCATAATACAAATTTCAAATCCAACACTTGACATACTGCCTTTTAATGCTGTGGCCTGCTTTAGACAAGATGTCCCGCCAATAACGGAAATCAAAAACTTGCCAATGAACAAAGGAATAAACTTCAAAATATTCAAGAACTGTTCATGAACATCATAAACAGTTCATGAATTCACAAACTTGGAATGTCATGTTCAAGAAATGATTCATGACCTTAAGTTCATGAACCCCTGTTAAAAGGGTTCATGAGTAAGTTCATGAACCCCTGTTAAAAGGGTTCATGAGTTCATGAACTGTTCCCGAACCATAAATTGAGTTAATGAACAGTTTACGACCTCTTAGAATGATTCATGAACAACACATTAACTCTAAAAAAAAATCCTGACTAGTTCATGAACTCTAAAAAGGTTCATAAACTCACAAATGTTTGTTAATTTCTTGTTCCAATTTTGGAACTGTCCATGAATGTGTAGTTTATACACTCAAAAGTTCATTTACAGTAGTTCAGTAGTTTGTTTTGTAAGCAGTTGGCGCACTGATATTGCAAAACATTAAAATGTAAGTCTTTTGAAACTAGTGTAACAAAAGCTTTAGTGTTGTTTTATCACAGAGACAAATGCAGAGAAATACATGAGGACTTCATTCTATCTATTTTTGCTACATTGTTTAAACTGCCAAAAAGATATATTGTACAATTTTGTTTTTTCTTATATTTCATCTTATTACAGACCTTTGCATACTTGTGTATTTTGCCGTAAACATTCCAAAATACCAATTGAAGATATTTTTTGGGGGTTAAAATATATAATCATGCTTTTGATGTACTCAAATTTTTCTAAAGTGTGCAACATCAAAATATTGTCTTGTGGTCATCATCATGTATAATTTGTATAATATATTTAATTCCATTATTATGCAAGGAGTCAGCAGAGAAGGCGGCTTGGGCAAAAATATGGCACTCAGTTAACTAACTTCGCCTTGTTTAAAGAGCTCACATAAATTAATTTCGCCCCAGTTTTCAAGCAAATCAATTAACAAAGAATACCTATAAAGCAACCTTCCATTTAAATTCCAGCAAACCTACATGTAATTTATGTCTTAAAATCCAATAAATCAATTGCAAAAAAATGTCTTATATTCTTTTCACAACCTTTTCTCTAACCAGCTAATTCATTAATGTTCTATGTACAGTACATGCATTCTTTCGGAATTCTTTTTAAAATGGTCACATGATGACTGTAATACAGGATTACAGCTTAGAATCCCTATAAATTGGACCCAACTTCATGTAGCATTAAGTTACAGGTCGGACCATAAAGAACTCGTGAAGAGGCCGGTAGGACCTGTTAATAAACTCTGATTCAAAAAAAAGTAGCATTAAGTTAAAAGACCATTGATGTCAGACCATTATCATTGATAAGTGTAGATAAAAGCTTGCAGATGTTTTGCATATGATTATTCATGGTGTCACAAGCTGTCATTCCGTAACATTGGTGTGATTATATTGTGTTTTTAACAGCTTTTATTTTTGTTTCAATTGGAAGTATGATTGCAAGGTTTAATATTATCATGTTAAAATGTTAAGAAAAAAAGGTATTGGATATGAAATTTATAATCTGAAAATATTATCCCCCCATAAAAAATGTTATTTTTGTGTGTGGGGTGTGGATGTGAATATATTATGCACTTTCATGCAAACTTAAATGCTTTAAGTGCTATGAGTTGTTTGTTTCATGGTCTTGTTTTTACCAGATTGTTAATTCAATTAACAATTAAGATAAATTAATGCGCAGAATTCATAATTAACATTTTGTATTCAATTCTTTCAAATGACAAGATATATCATATAACAAAAAAAAACATGACTTCTTCTTGATTTTTCCTGACTTCTCCTTAATGCTATTCAAGGAAGAAGTGACTTCCCCCTAAAACCTGACCTTAGGCCGACCTCTGTATGCATTTTTCAATTTTATAAATTTGTTACATATTGATCTTTAAGATATAATATATCTTTATTATGGTCATAATGACTATCATTGTTAGTCTTAAATATGTCACTATCATTTGACTTGATGACTTTGGATCAATCATCAGTTGTATGGCAGATCAAAGAGGTCAGTGATTATTTGCATTAAAATCTTATATGGAGCTCTGTTATAACATTACAATTCTATATATTATTTGCTTTTAAAGGGACTCTAAACCACGAATGATGCAAAAAGAAAAGTTCTAAAATACCGTATGTTTTTACAATTATTATAAGTTTATATTGATTAAAATATCACGTCTGGTATATTACATTACTTGAAAAAAGTTCATATTTGCAGTATATTCAGTAATAAAATTTTGCGATGTGAAATCGAAAGTACATCGCGAAAATAGGTGACATAACGATATACACACTATAAATAACGCAAGTAGATTGATCATTTTAAATATAAAATATATACAATTCACTACGCATGCACAATTTGCATTCCTGGGTTTACCACGTGACGATTTTTTGTAAACGCTTATAATTATTTTTACTAAATGTGAGTGGAAAAAGGTAAGGCCTAAAAAAATAACATGTCTGTTTCCGGTTACGGGCTCAAAAAAATGAGGGTCGGTAGGTCGGGAAACTTTTTTTTTTTTTTTTGGTTCGAAAATGTTCGGAATTATTTGATGTTCGTACTCATTTCGTACCAACATGTTTTAAATAATTTAAATGAAAGTTATGCACAAACCATTTCAAGATATTACAGATAATGACCTTATTGAGATAATCAAGTACTGTTTCACACTTGAGGTTACGATTTCATTTAATAAAACACGGAAACGTTTACATAAAAACGAACGCGAAACTGTCAAACTTCGCATCGCGGGAACGATCGGTTTTTATAATTACCGTAAAAACGCAGTCATAAGTCGAGATTTTTTACCTCCAAAATTTGATTAAAATTACAGTCTCGACTTATGAGGTCGTCAATGAATTTTTTTAATGAAATTCAACCAAGATCTATCGATTCCCGCGGTAATATTGTTGTATAGAAAACTTGTTGATTTATGACAAACAAAACATCGTCTTTTAACTGATACTTACCAATTAATATAATCACAGTTTGCAACATTGTTTTTATCTTGATAATTTAATCCAAAGTTTTCATGTTAGCAGGTGGTTTTTTATACTGAACATGTACAAGCATCAATGCCATTATTAAAAGTAGCGCGAAAATTTGCAATCTGTGTGAACGGACAGTTTGACGTCATCAAAGGAAAGCCGCTTCCTGTCTGAAGCCATTAATCAACACCGTTCTCGCCGACAAAATTGGCTTCCTTTGTGTAGCAATCAACCCGCTAAACCAATCGTGTGTTTGTTACTCGATGGCAATCGTCTAGTTATGTAACAGCACGTGCTTAGCTCCGCCTTCTAATCTTTTTCAGCGAACGGAGGTGGAGCTTAACGGGTAATTGAACACGTGTTTTACACAAGTTGAGTCTCGAATGGCCGTTATTACTCGACCTTAGATTGGAAACAACGAATTATATTATTTTGGATTTTTCCAAGAAAGGACAATTAGTTCCTAACAATGGCGTACACGTGGTATAAACTTCAGGCCGTTTGCGATCTAAATCGCGACCGAATAGTGTAAAACAATATCGTTGTTGTCCACTCGCGATTTTTT
>VMBQ01000353.1:23086-64134 GCA_007657795.1 Dreissena rostriformis | reverse complement strand
GACCCAGTGACCTCAAAATCTATAGGGGTCATCTGCCAGTCATGATCAATCTACCTATGAAGTTTCATGATCCTAGGCCTAAGCGTTCTTGAGTTATCATAAAGTGTGAATGAAATGAGCGATTTTGACCCATGTATTTGACCTGTGCGACCTTGAAGGATGACCTTGACCTTGACCATTCACCACTCAAAATGTGCAGATCCATGAGATAGACATGCATGCCAAATATCAAGTAGCTATGCGCAATATTGTAAAAGTTATAGCAAATGTTAATGTTGGCGCAAACAGACCAACAGACAGACAGGGCAAAAACAATATGTCCCCCAGTATATACTAGTTATCATAAAGTGTGAATGAAATGAGCTATTTTGACCCATGTATTTGACCTGTGCGACCTTGAAGGATTACCTTGACCTTGACCATTCACCACTCAAAACGTGCAGATCCATGAGATAGACATGCATGCCAAATATCAAGTTGGTATAATGAATAGTGCAAAAATGTGAATGAAATGAGCGATTTTGACCCATGTATTTGACCTGTGCAACCTTGAAGGATGACCTTGACCTTGACCATTCACCACTCAAAATGTGCAGATCCATGAGATAGACATGCATGCCAAATATCAAGTAGCTATGCGCAATATTGTAAAAGTTATAGCAAATGTTAATGTTGGCGCAAACAGACCAACAGACCAACAGAATGACAGGGCAAAAACAATATGTCCCCCAGTATATACTGGTGGACATAAAAATATTTTCAAGTACCTGTGGAACAAACGAGTTGGTATATGGTAATGCACAAGATCTTCAGATACTTACATACATGTACAAGAATATCACATAAAATCAGACACAAGTGTGCTGATACAAATCAATTTACAATGAATAATTAAAGTAATACAGTAATACATAACATTCTAATACATTTGCACAGAATTAACATTTATGATATGTTATTACCTGCTCACATGTCAAATGTCAATTATCACTTTTAAATAACATACACACAACAATTGTCAGAGTGATTCTACAAAACACACAATCTAGAAATAACTCAAGAATAACATCTACATGTAGCACAAAAATGGAGTTATAGAATTTTAGTTACCATAATGCCCATATATGGACATTTTACATGATTTGCATGTATTTTACTAAAGTCCATCTCCAAACCAGAGTGAACATCAGACTTTGTCAGTACACCAATGATTTAGAGCTTTAGATAACTAATGCTTAGACAATTTATGGATGAGAAAAAGTGTATATGTGTTAAAATTCTTAAGTCATGATTGACAACATGATATATAACTCAAACAAAATGAAATGTTAACTATTAAACAAGGAGCAGACACACTGAATGATAGAATAACAATCAAAATTAAATACATGATAACAAAGTTTACAAATATGTAAATGTAAAACAAGCATGCGTGTATACGCTGGGTTTGATAAATACCCTCATGTCGAAGTTGCTAGACAGCTACTATAAATATTACAATGTCAAGTTATTGAACAAGATCAAAGTAGAAGAAAATGTGTCCAGTGATAAGGATGGAAAAAGAATGATCCTACTTATAAACATAAGAAAAATTATCTAAAACAAAACAGGAAAATCTAGTGAACAAAGAAATAAATTTAGCCTCTGAAATTCTAGTATAAATTCTATATTATGCAAAAGTGACATTTGGTGATATCGGTGGACTGGGAATGGTCATAAGTATTAATTATATGACTCAGGTATCCAATTGTCATGGTCAGCCATTTTGTAAAAATCTCATATGGAATCATGGACAAACAGACCAGTGGGCAAAATAAACACATGATATTGTATGTGCACATGTCAGTTTGAAAATCAAACCGTAACTCTAAAAAAAAGAGAACATATTTTAATCTCTCTTATTCTTATGAATTTATGCTCCTCATATGAAAAATAATGGCTCTGAACATAATTTAGAGAAATGTATGGCCCTTATACCTGGCATTTTTCTTAAACTCATTCATCATCAAATGAAGATATTGAACACCTGCCATATTTGCAGAGTTATGCTTTAAACAAGAAACAAACAATACAAAAATAGGCAAATACTCCAAAAACATTGACAAAAGAGTAAAGGATCTTGTGTTATGTACATACTCTTGATTTCCTCTATCCATGTACTAAGTTTTATGTAAATACCCTCATTACTAGGGGTATCTGCTCGGCACAAGAAATTTTTCTAAAATAACTATCAAAATCCTGAAGAGAGTTGTGGTTCTTGTACTCTGAACTACACTGATAAGCCCTCTATCAGTCTATTGTTATATGAAGTTTCATTTCAATCCCTGAGTTATACTCAGCAGCAAGAAGCAGAACGGACGGATGATTCGACTACTATATGCCTCCCTTCGGGAGCATAAAAACTCCTTTATTTTAACCAAAAATAAGGCAAAATGAAAAGAGTTAGGGACAAATTTGTCAATGCTGAAATATAATTTATCATGATATGAAATAATCTGGTATTTTCTGGAATGTCAATTCATTTCATCACATGATGTTGCTTTGAAAATGCTGATAAGCCAGGGCTTTTTTTAGGCTGATTTTATAACTATTACTTGCTCATATTCCCAAAGGCAATTTTTTTTTACTCTAACAAAGTCTCACAGTCCCCAATTGCTGGATAGACTTTCACATGTTGAACAAGAGATGTGTTTTTCAGAAACACAATGCCCCCTACTGCGCCCTTTTTTTTTACATTTGACCTTGAAGGATGACCTTGACCTTTACCTTTCACCACTCAAAATGTGCAGCTCCATGAGATGAACATGCATGCCAAGTATCAAGATGCTGTCATCAATAATGCAAAAGTTATGAAAAACTTTAACCTAGGCTAAAGTTTTGGGACAGAATGACGGACAGACAGACAGGCCAAAAATAATATACCCCTTTTTTTTTTAAAAAGGGGCCATAAAAATAGTGCTGTTAAAGTGTAGAAATAAAGAGTGTTGAAGCGTTGATATCCATTTTACTGATAGGTTTATGCAATGGATTTTCTGCTTTATGTTTTTTTTATATCTATAATAAAATTGTTATTTTTTTTAAAATAAAGAATATTATTTGTTCCCAATTTAGAACAAGGGCTGTTTGTAAAACATGCATGCCCCCTATATGGGCTATAAGTTGTAGTAGCAGCCATTGTGTGAATACGTTTTTTGTCACTGTGAACAATGGTGGTGGTGGTGGTGGTGGCGGTGGTGGCGGTGGTGCCTTAATTTCATTTTGCCCGATGTTTATTGATACAATGCATTACAAAAATGCAGTTAGCCTTACATTTGGTAAAATTTAAATAAATTACAAGGGAGGCAACTGCTGTAACAAAAAGAACATGCATAAACGGTAGGTTGTTTCCCTTGTTTGAACCATGCTAAATCCTGCCTATTTCCAGTAACTGTGACCTTCACCTGTGACCTTGACCTTTGACCAAGTGACCTCAAAATCAATAGCGGTCATCTGCGAGTCATGATCAATGTACCTATGAAGTTTCATGATCCTAGGCCTAAGCGTTCTTGAGTTATCATCTGACAACCATCTGGTGGACGGACAGACCGACCGACAGACAGACCGACCGACCGACCGACATGTGCAAAGCAATATACCCCCTTTTCTTCGAAAGGGGGCATAATAATTTGATGCTCAAATATTCCCAAAATGGTGAGAAAAACCACCGTGAGCCTAAGTTAGCAGAAAACTGTTCAATTAATCACTTTTAAGGAGGAATGTATCTGCATCACAATAACGATATTTTAACAACAATGAGTAACATAATTTTTCACAAGAAATAAATTGGAATACATAAGTGGGTCAAAAATAAGAAATGCTGAACCAACAGATAGTAGGTATTATTAGCCTATGCTATGATTTAACAGAATATGTTCAATCAGGAACTTAAATCGATGAACTCTGCAATTTAAGTAAAAACATTGTAAACAAGACATTAATAGGTACAAAGACATGTAAGTTGGTCAAATGTAAGTAATGCTAGTGCAATGAATTTTCGACATTAAGATATGATTTAAATATAACAACTATTGCAAAAATATATACACATTTGTCACAAAAATGATGTTGCTACTGTTACTGCTTCATTCAGAACTATTGCTTGTGAAATAATAACTGGTGTTTTGTTTGACTCTTAAATCTGTGTGTTCATCCAAAACAACTGATATGGCCTGTAGTGAATAATTGCTTTGCAAACTGGAGAGACTGACATTCCATCTCCAACAACCATATCATTTCAGTCAATTTCCATTTTCAGTGCACTGTTCTTCATCACAAAACCACAGCACACAGTTGCCAAGGCAGTTGTAGCAGAGAAGGCACATCGCTGTGAGGAACAGAACACTGCATATTGAGCACGGCTTCTTTTCCAGAAAAAATCCAGCCAAATATAGCATTATGAACATTGCATGGTTGTACAACAGGGCTGGGTTGACTGGCTTTGGAATCAGAAGCACCGGGATTAACCACTGAAGACAATACATCTTGAATATATTCTGGGGATGTGATTTTGAATGGTTATTTTTCGTTCAAGTTTCTGTTTTCAGAATCAGATCTGAAACTATTCAAGTCATACTTCGCTTTATCAGCCGTCTGTATGAAATAAAGATGGCAGAGAGAATATGGGCACAATAACGTTCATATCTGCACTGACTGTAATGAATTGCTCGGGAGTAACAAGTAGAAGAAGACTGACCGCTTCAGACTTCAGTGATTGCGGAATTTTCTAGAATTAGAAATCTGCCTTCTGCCAATGGTGCCGTGGCAGTGCAATAATACCGTGTTTAGTATTGACGGTATAAAGATTTATCGACATAAATGTTACTGAGTAAGTCTACAAATCTCTAAACAGTACATCTATTCAAACAACTTCCTCGACGTGAATGATGTAGTTGTTGTTTTTCTTATACAAAACGTTTGATTTCTTACAAATATTTCGTGTTGTAACAATCGCAAAACAATCAAACTAATCAGAAGAAAGACTACTAAATACACTGAGAATTAAAGGAGACATTGAAATTACTATAAAACGATATTTAATTAATTATCACCATTTAGTAAGCTACGTACATTACGCTTTGTCTTAGAAGAAACATGAGCACGTCAATGCGCGTTCAAAGACCAATTTGAACCAGAATTGGAAACAATTGGAACAATATTAGAAAGTGGCCAAAATGATGTTAGACCCAATTGCAATTACAAAGATTGTAACTTTAGCAATGCTAGATATGATAATTATAACCTAAATATATACTTACATGAGTGATGTTCTTACCCACTCGGTGTTGTTGCGTTGGAGGTCGTGTTTTAACTACCGAAATACCCGTTACAAATGGATAGTTTGTGTAGGAAAACACACATAGGGCACATATAAAGCATTTGCATTTTTGAACATCTAAAAAAAAAACACATGTAAAACCAAAGCGCTGAATTCATTGCAGTTGTTTGCTACTGTGTAAACATAGGACATTGGAGTAAAGCACTTTGGTGTAAACCCAAATTCGGTCTTCAAAACCAAAGAGGACCACAGTAATCACCATCATTATTATTATAATCATCGTCAAATTCAGCATCCTCATATCCTTACCATCATGATTAACGCCAACATAATAAGAAGCATTTTTTTCTCTCCTCATTATCATGATTGCCATCATCTGTCCATACCCATTCGTTTTGATATGGAAATATCAGGAATACTCATTTCTGGTTACTGAATTATTGCTTTGAATTTTTTATTCATTCTCTCATTATGATGATGTATTAAACTTGTATAAGATGCTGATTAAGGTGATAATATGATACTAATATGAGGACGGTATAGATTTGTATGACGATACCATGTTCACGACAAAGACGATGGGGACGTGTTGTTGCTGTTGATGATGATAATAGAACATGATGGTTGGGTGGCGTTTTTGTTGTTGCTGTTATTGATGATAATGATGTTCCGCGCTGATGATGGGGAGAAAGATTTGTATAAGGATAATAAGAATATGATTAAGAGGATTATGTACCACTTTTATTTTATGATCACATACAACAAACATGGAACGCAAGTCACCGTGTTCAATACCAAATTCTGGTTGACATCAAAGTGCGTTCTAAAGGTAACGTACTTTGGAGTAAAACACCAATTATGGGTTTACATCAAAGTGTGGTGAAACAATTCAGTAATTGCGTGTGTGTTTTTTTCTAAAAAATAAAAACACTTGTAAAAATTAAACGCATAATTTTGGTGCAGCGTTGATTCAATTAACGACTGTTCCATCAATACATGTGCTCGTTTTCGTTTTTTTTCTTAATTATTTTTTCTTTCTCATTGTTTTAAGTGAACAGTGTAAGCTTCTATCAATGCGTTTGTAACAGCAACGAAAAACACGAACATGCGAAATTTCAAGTTTGTACTTTATAGATCTAGTGTAGATCTACAGAGTGATATGAATCACAACACACCACGTTTTTTAAATTGTGTTTTCATTTTTTGGACTTATTTATTTTGTGATGTTAGTATAAATTGTGCTAGAGAATAATCAGGCTCAGTATTTCGGCGCGTGTCGTTCATTGATAAAACATCTTTTTTCACACAGAGGGAAAATTTAACGACTCAATTAACTGTTCTTAGCGCGTGCTTGAAATGCCGATAACTTTTGCATAATAACCTATAGTTAATTTCCCGTGTATATGTAAGTTTGCACGTGCCATGTTAGAATATTTATTAAATTTATGGTTTGTATTTAATATTGTTTACTTAAAACTATATTTTGCAAAGCGTGTGTTCTATTGTTGTATTATATTATATTGTTATATTTTCGCAGTGTAGAGGTGTGTAATACCAATGTTTATAGTCAAATTACTTAATAACAATACAAGTGTGAGGCCATATATTTAATAGAATTCTAATGAAAGCTACGCGCTGCAACTACAACTCTTAGCAATTAATACACGAGGCTGAATATGTGGGCTTTCTGCATCGATTATCAATTGTAATATGTATCTTATTGCACAAGTATCAATAAAGGAGTCTGGTCGCTGGCTTTGACATATCATATGCAGACAATTTCAAAAGAAAAGTAAGATGCCATGTGGTAGGCAGTGACTGACCCCGAAACAGAAAAATTAAAAGCGCTAAAACTTGAAGTGTAATCAGACAAAGCACATACCAGCTGTTTTAAATTCGGATTTAATTGCCTTGAACCGCTTGTACTCATAAAGTTATAGCGTGTTGATAATTATTCAGTGTTCAGTCCTCGGAATCATCGGAAACTGAGCACTTTGACAGCCGATATTCATCTCGCGGTGTTCTTGGTGTTACGACCTCGGCAGCGTCGCATTTGCTCGAGTTATCAAGCGATATTTTTAAATGTTTAAATGTACAAGGAATTATCCATTTTATAAAACGATGTGTGCATTATGTTTTAACGTAAATTTAAATAATACCTCTTTTTCAACTCAGTAAATATGCTTCTTCTTCTTCTTCGTACTTCCTAAAGTCAATTTCTGACTATTACAGGAAGGCCTATTATAGGCAGATATGGACACTGTCGAGTCCGTTTCCTGGGAAGAACCAGTACTTGGTGTCTATGGAGGAGACAATGAGAACGCTCCCGAGTAGGGAGCGAACCCACAAACTCCCGATCGCTAGGCGGACACCTCAACCACTACACCACCGCGACCTTACAATATGACCTGCCATATGCGCAGCAAAACATGTTTCAACCACAGTCATGGAACGTAAAACAAACTCATATTTCCATATTTCCATGCGCGTGTACTGTTATATGGAACATTAAAACATATGGAATTAGTGTTTGTATTTTATACGTCCGTGTATTTTCTTGTCTTGTATTACAAAACCAATATATTTCAATACATCAATAGGGTGGCTGGCAGACTTTATCACTAATAGTTTTAAACAACGTATACTACTACGAGATCAAAGCCAAGTTCGAAAATGATAGTTATCATCGGATCCTACACAGGCACGATTCCAATCATAAACTGCATATAAAATGTATACAATATAAAATAATGCTTTCTTATATTGGTCTCTTGTTAAAACTACCATTGCAAATCCGTCCAATGAACCAGAAATAACCTTATTAATGTGCATTCAGACTAAGGTGCTTTTGTAATACACTCATATATGGGTAAGTGATTCACAATTTCATAATATTTTTTTCTATTGAATATGGAGTAATACATTTTTTAAAGAACACCAAGTTCATGTATGATAACAGCAAGTTTTATTCTGTGTCTGAATTTGTCCGACAGTGCGACAGTAGTGTTGAAGTAGGATGGTAAACCAGACCACTTTGACGCTTGTGTGTGCGCATTCTTTGCGTTAGTAAAATTCTTTGCGCACATTAGAAACAACAAATGTGAAGGCTGACACATTTTATGTTGACACTCTTATGAAATAATTAATTATATAGTATGCCTGAACAGGTTTACGTAGCATAAAATGGGAAAGAATAAGAAACGAGGTACTGTTTAAAATGTAATATGTGTTGTGTTTGTACGTAATTACTTATTTATTGGCAATTTATGTAACGACATGTATTTTCGCGATCTTTGTGATTGTTTTGCAATCTTGACACTGTCAGCGATATCATGAACAACCCAAAGATTGTGGAACAGCAATATCACCATTTTTTTTCGATTGAACACCTAGAACTATGTTCCAAACAAGGTTGGCTTTATCACCATCGGGTTGGCAATTTTTTATTATCAATGCCGCTAGTCCTAGTCCATAAAAACGGACTAGTCCCAGAGCCTATGATATTTTTTGCTTTGACGGCTCTGGGAGTCCATATGCACCCCTTCATAAATATGGGTGCAAAATTTAATCAACAATGCAAGGGTTAAGGAACACTGAAACTGCAAGAACTTATCAATGTTTACCTGTCTTAACCACAAACTCATGCAAATGGTACAATTAAAGAAAGAAATAATTGCTTTTCATTGACTTTGTTTATCTTTCGCACGATGTATCCACCATTTTGGAAAAGGGAAAAAACTGACCCAATATCAGTAAGGTCGCACTACACCAATATTTTGCGCATGGGGTTATGTGATGGAGCCTATTAAAGTCGACAACGATGTGGTATTCTGTACAGAATACACTGTTTCAAATTTAAACATAAAAATGTCAGCGAGAGAAGTGTGTTGAAACATCATCGTGTTTTTATAGGGTGCATGCAAAGGATAACATCCGTAGGTTGCCATTCAGGTAAATTTAAATTTACCAATACGGTTGATAGAGCGTACAAAAGAAAAACAAAGTAAATAAAAAGCAATTATTTCTTGCTTTAATGGAACCATTTGCATGTATCAGTGGTTTAGACAGGTAAACGATGATTAGTTTTTGCAGTTTCAGTGTTCCTCAGCCCTTGTTTAGGTGATCAGATTTTGCACCTTTGGACAATAGATGGGGCATTAAAACTCTCAGCAACCCTTTGGGTTATAAAGCTGAGTGTTGAATTATTGCAACTACAATGCCGCCTGCGATAATCTTAGCGTCAATAGTCCACTTCATCTTTCAACAGCAATAGAAGCGACCGAACAGGTTTGGCGTCCAGCTTGTTTGCGATTCTGTCACAATGAAAATATTGTGTTAAAATAACTATTAAGACTGCACAGGCTAATGGTGGTCTAAACTTTCCTCACATGCAGTAAGCCCAGTTTTCCCAGAATGCATCTCCAAATAACAATTGAGACTGTGTGTTTTCAGAGATGGTGAGTGCCTCTAAGGAGGAGCTGATGGTGATCACAGTGTCCGAGATAGTCAGTGAGCTCATCAAGGCACATGAACAGAGCAGAGACATCAACCTTAACAGGTAGCAACACACTGGAAATAGCAACTAGTCTTAACCAACATTTTCAGTTATCAGGCTTTAATTTTATAACTGCTGTATTTTTTTTTTATAAAAACGTATATCTATTCAGCATACCCTTTATAAAAATAATAACATGAAGGTCCATGACATCATAGAGGCTGAAATAGACTTTCATAAAAAAGTAACCTGAGGCTGAAATAGACTTTCATAAAAAAGTAACCTGCACTTAAAGTGATTGTTGTTATTGAATTTAATTTTAAACAGTGAATGCCACAGAGATATTTGACCTTGTCATACCATGTGATCTATTTATTCTGTTTTTATCTGAAGGCAAAGACATATTTAAGTTCAATTAGATCATACTAGTTTAGAACCAGGCTTTATAAAGGTATGTTTATTTGCCCAACCTGTAAGGTTACTAAGTCAAACTTAGTAACTGCTTATAAAGATCATAAGCTATATGGTACCCATGTTTCAGAGTGAAGACCAAGATTGCCAGCAAGTATGGTCTCTCCAGTCAGCCCAGACTGGTGGACATCATTGCAGCGGTGCCACAACAGTACAAAAAGGTTGACCCTCCTCTTCTTCTCTTTAAGGGGCATATATTTCCTTGCATTTTTGTAACTTATTTGAAACAATCCATTTTCTCTCTTTTCACGAATACAAATGATCAAGGAGCAATACAAAATCAAAGCGCTGAAGGCACTGAATTTGTTCGCTGTTGTATAATCTTAGACGCAACTCAGTTTTCAAAATTATGTTAGAGCTTTTTATATCGCAAGTTTGAAATGACCACAACCCATTCAAATTTATAAAGAGTGTGTCTTAAAGCACAGGGTGAGATGTTGTTTTTTTTCCAAATCATTGATACAGCTAATCAGTGTGCACAGGCAAATCTTATTTGACATGCATTAAGCCCAGTTTTCCATGAAAGCAGCCAATATGTACAGATTTCAATGATAAACACTAGACTGGCCAACGTTGTCTTACAAGCTGTTAAATACTTTTGAATACATGCACACTATGTAGTGTACAGTGGTAACTATAAACAGGCACATGCGGTGGTTAGAGCAGACGCTTTTAGCATTCGTCGTCTGCATAATTTTACTGCAGTTATCGACACAGGCAGTTACGGGTTACAGTTCCTTGCGTAGTTAAGCCAATACTGATTTCCAAAATTGCCTCTACATTATTTGTGAGCTAACGCTCACAAATAAAAATGACTATTTTTTCCATACGCAGTTCCAAAAGAATGCAAATTCATGCCTTAAACAATCACACGCTATGATGAGAAATTTACACACCTACAGGCATGCGGGGATTTTATGTTCAAATACTAACGCATTTTGTATTGATATTGTCTGTTAAGTGTTGAATAAGGCCATAAGGGGTTGACAATTATTTGGGACAATTGATTAAAAACAAAATGTATTTTATTATTTATAAAATCGATTGATTGTTAATGGCATTTTTTCGATCCATGATGTGTGTTGCAATTTGGTTTGTTCAAGGGTTCTGCTCATTGTTTGAAAATTTATAAAAAAATGGTATGCACTGAATTGTAGGTGCTGCTGCCTAAGCTCAAAGCCAAACCTGTTCGGACAGCCAGTGGGGTAAGAAAAAAACATTTCCCACACTATTTTGTATGCTTAGGTTACTTCATTATGAAATGATTCAGTTTTTAACCAGGTTTTCCGAAGGAAAAAACTGGTTATTAGATTGGCGAATGCGGGCGGGCTGGCGGGCGGGCGGAACAAGCTTGTCCGGGCCATAACTATGTCGTTCATTGTCAGATTTTAAAATCATTTGGCACATTTGTTCACCATCATTGGACNCCACTGTTATGTTACAGATTGCTGTGGTAGCAGTATTTTGTGAGGACATGACCACTGTTATGTTACAGATTGCTGTGGTAGCAGTATTTTGTGAGGACATGACCACTGTTATGTTACAGATTGCTGTGGTAGCAGTATTTTGTGAGGACATGACCACTGTTATGTTACAGATTGCTGTGGTAGCAGTATTTTGTGAGGACATGACCACTGTTATGTTACAGATTGCTGTGGTAGCAGTATTTTGTGAGGACATGACCACTGTTATGTTACAGATTGCTGTGGTAGCAGTATTTTGTGAGGACATGACCACTGTTATGTTACAGATTGCTGTGGTAGCAGTATTTTGTGAGGACATGACCACTGTTATGTTACAGATTGCTGTGGTAGCAGTATTTTGTGAGGACATGACCACTGTTATGTTACAGATTGCTGTGGTAGCAGTATTTTGTGAGGACATGACCACTGTTATGTTACAGATTGCTGTGGTAGCAGTATTTTGTGAGGACATGACCACTGTTATGTTACAGATTGCTGTGGTAGCAGTATTTTGTGAGGACATGACCACTGTTATGTTACAGATTGCTGTGGTAGCAGTATTTTGTGAGGACATGACCACTGTTATGTTACAGATTGCTGTGGTAGCAGTATTTTGTGAGGACATGACCACTGTTATGTTACAGATTGCTGTGGTAGCAGTATTTTGTGAGGACATGACCACTGTTATGTTACAGATTGCTGTGGTAGCAGTATTTTGTGAGGACATGACCACTGTTATGTTACAGATTGCTGTGGTAGCAGTATTTTGTGAGGACATGACCACTGTTATGTTACAGATTGCTGTGGTAGCAGTATTTTGTGAGGACATGACCACTGTTATGTTACAGATTGCTGTGGTAGCAGTATTTTGTGAGGACATGACCACTGTTATGTTACAGATTGCTGTGGTAGCAGTATTTTGTGAGGACATGACCACTGTTATGTTACAGATTGCTGTGGTAGCAGTATTTTGTGAGGACATGACCACTGTTATGTTACAGATTGCTGTGGTAGCAGTATTTTGTGAGGACATGACCACTGTTATGTTACAGATTGCTGTGGTAGCAGTATTTTGTGAGGACATGACCACTGTTATGTTACAGATTGCTGTGGTAGCAGTATTTTGTGAGGACATGACCACTGTTATGTTACAGATTGCTGTGGTAGCAGTATTTTGTGAGGACATGACCACTGTTATGTTACAGATTGCTGTGGTAGCAGTATTTTGTGAGGACATGACCACTGTTATGTTACAGATTGCTGTGGTAGCAGTATTTTGTGAGGACATGACCACTGTTATGTTACAGATTGCTGTGGTAGCAGTGATGTGCAAACCCCACAGATGTCCACACATAGCTATGACAGGAAATATTTGTGTGTAAGATCATTTGCTTTATTCGTGAAGAAATTATTTACATGTTATACAATTTATTTGATTATTTGATTGTCCATGGTTATATTACAAAATTACAAATTTTGATGACTTTTATTTTCTCTATCATTCTTTGATGTTCAGTCCTCTTAATCTCAGACTTGCTGTTTACTAGAAGACTGTCTGCCTCTCCCAGGTACAAATATGTATTACAGTTGAGTATGGGAAAACATCTTAAGGAAAACCTACTACCTGATAAATAGTATCATATTGAACTTTGCTCTTGCTTCATTCCATATAAGCTTATGATGTGGACGATCACAGGATATTGCATAGCTAAAAACTTAAAAGTAAATATGTGTTTATCATCTTACATATTTTTGCATTGACCTAATTTTTACTATCAGACATACTGTTCACCAGCAGACTGTCTATATTCCAGATACTGTCCGGGCGGGCCAGACTCTGATTTTGAATACTCCACCCAGTCATACACAGGCTATGAGGTATGTTATAGGTGTCACTTATAGAGCTAATTATACAACTGCAGTTTTTTTGTTGGGGCCAATTGTGGACCATGATTAAAGTTTATTTTCCACCCCATGCTTACCTTAAATTTGCTCTCCAAATTTAAGCTTGATTGATTATAAGACTTAAATAAATTTGACAGGGGATTTTGCGTAAACAATTGCAGCATTTTCATCAAATCAAGTACCTGCAAGTATATAATTTATAATTTGTAGAAAAACATATGTCATTTGTGGAGCCAGCATGTGGTCGAGCCTTCATGTGGTGAAGTTGATATATAGCTGTCACAAAGGCGGTTCTGTGTATGAACGTGCATCCATATGTGTGTCTGTCAGTCCATGCTTAACCAGAATCTAATTTTGTCCTTCATTATGCAATTTTAAAATTACTATTCCCAAATGCTTTCCATAGAAAAATGATGTGTCAAAATTGCAAATGCACTTAACCGTCTGTTTAGTAAAGCCAATGAGGCATATGTTTAAGAAAGGACAATTATTTTGGACCATGATGAAAGTGTTGATATAATGTTCATGTTTGAAATGTTGAAAATAGATCTGAACTATGTTGTCTCAAGGTCAGACGTGGAAAAACTCTTAACAAATAAGAAGCATTAAGCATTATTTCCTCATTATAATTATTAATTGAGAACTTCACTTCTTCTAGCCCACCTCAATGCGTGCAATACGGGCCAGATACAACCCATATCTTCAAACCAGACACAGGGTTGATCAGGTGAATAATAGAATATTACTCCTTTTTTCACCTTCCTAATTATATACATTATGGTGTATTTATTTGAAAGACAGCTTTTTCTGGAAGACGCTTAGATATTTTAAAAATATATTAAACAGATTGAAATTGTGACTTTGGGAGATATTACCCAAAATGTTTTTGTTACACTTAGCTTCATGCTCTGATCAAATGCTTTGTCATATCTGCCAGGTTTTTAAGTGTCTGGCTCGAACATTGGGTAAACTACCTGCTTATCAACATGACAATAAGGGTTTATTTACAGGTTTTAACACATGTGAGTTATGCCAATTAAGTACGCCAATATAAACTTTTGGCCATGCAAATGCAGGTAAAATATTAAATCTACTTGTAATTTATTCACTTTTACCACTGTATTGTTAAATAAAGAAAACACATTTAAATTTGTCATCGAATGCAAAATCAACGGAAATAAAACAGATCTCCATATTCAGAAATAGAGAAAAACAACTTTTAGATGAGTTTCTACAAAGTTAATATCAACAAAATTCCTTTGATATGATTTTCTGTAAAACTGAGAAGAGAATGCACACAAATCAGCATGCTTGTAGCTTGGTCTTTTTTTAGCTCAACTATTATATATGAAATATATATAGTGGAGCTATCCTACTCACCCCGGCGTCGGCGTGAGCGTGAGCGTTGGAATGTTAAAGTTTGCGTACCACCTCAAATATTTTCTATGTCCCTTGACATATTGCTTTTATATTTTGCATACTTCTTAACCAACATGACCCCAATCTACAAACAAGAGCAAACAACTATTACAAGCATTATGAAAGAATTATGGCCCCTTTTTCCACTTAGAATATGCATATTATTGATAAATCTTTGTTAAATTTTGCTTACCACCTCAAATATGTTCTATGTCCCTTGACATATTGCTTTCATATTTTGCTTACTTCTTTACCAACATGACCCCAATCTATAAACAAGAGCAGACAACTGTTACAAGCATTTTGTGAGAATTATGGCCCCTTTTCCACTTAGTGACTTTGAATATTTTGTTAAATTTTGTGTTTATATCCACTTTACTTCTAAATTATCAAGGCTATTGCTTTCAAACTTCAAATACTTTTCTACTATCATGAGGGTACTGTACCTGTCAAGTTGAATTTGACCTTGACCTTTGCCCTTGAATCTCAAGGTCAAATTAATAAATTTTGCTTAAATTGCCATAACTTCTTTATTTAGGATCAGATTTGATTCATACTTTGACAAAACAACACTTAACTGACATACCACAATGGACTTCACCCAAACCATCCCACACGCCCCACCCCAGAAATCCAACCATCCGACCCATGCTATTGCTATCAAACTTGAAATATAATCTTATTAGTTTGTTTTATGTCTTTACAAATGTTCAATAGATTGTGGAAAATATACCTGAACTCAGAATCGTCTATAATGTACCACTTCTTTAAAACATAAGAGATCAATATGTTTCAATTATGGTTCTCTTCCAGTTAGAATATGACTATATTACCTTGACCTTAGTGAATATGAACAATTTCGCCATGATGGCTTACTTTATACTGTCAAGCACTTGAATTTTGACAGCTCTTGTTATAAGTCCCATTGACAAACAATTAAGTGACACAGACAAACATAGTCATAAACAGCAAACATCAAACTGAGTACTGTCAATACTCTCATACATCAGGGCCAAAACACCCTTTTTGGGGAGGGGCCTCAGCCTTTTTTAGGGGAAAAATAGCGCAATTTTTTCTTATTTGGGGAAAATAAGAAATTTGTATTTCATTTGGATAATGCAGATTATACATGAAAAAAATTATATTGGGTGGCCACAAAGTTAGGAAGGTACAGATTCTCTACCGATACAAACTTGCACTGACTGTGGATTTAGATCCCCAAGTGGACCCGTCCCAATTTCCGATTTGTTTTGTTTTTTTTACCCCTCAAATTGGAGTTTTTGAGTTCCATTTGGGGAAAAAAAGTGGTTATTTCGGTTGGGGAAGCGACCGATATTCGGCTACATGAAAAGAGGGTTTTTTGGCCCTGTACATGACCATTGCAGTTGAAGCAGTTGGGACACAGTGTGGACAAGGTAGAGTTCATTGTGATGGGGGGAACATTCATGTGCCTGGCGGATGAATACAGGGACTTCTTTATCCGCAACCTCCATGATGCGTTGTCAGGTCACACCAGCAACTCCGTGGACGAGGCTGTCAAGTGAGTCAATAGTCCGGGTTATGATTGAGCCTCGCTCTGTGTAAAGGGGGTTTGAATGCATGAGCGTCAAGTGTCATCCCAGATTAGCCTGTGCAGTCTGCACAGGATCATCAGGGATGACACTTTTAGCTTTAATTGTATCTGTCGTTTAAAGGAAACCTGTTCTTGACGAAAATCCAGCTTTTGCTGACTGCAAGGGTTAATCTGGGTCGACACTTTATGCACATGCATTAAACCCCCTTTTCCCAGAACAACGTTCATTTCCAACAAATCTTGGGCTAATAACTGTCTCCTTTGCCCTTTAGGTTTTGGGGGTTAGATGTGGGTTGAGTTGCTGAAAACACCCAGTTAAGCGAATGGCTGTTAACTTTTGGATTTGAAGTTATTTACTGTTATGCAAAATAAATATGAAAACCTTAAACTGTGTTTAAAGACTCTTGAAAGTAATAATTGCCTGGCTGTTTATCGTGTGAGGGAGGAGGACACTTATTAATTAAAACAGTTTACTTTTATTTGCAGGGCCGGTTTATAGGGCACAAAACATTTTTTATCAGAAAAATGAACAGCTTAGTTAATGACAACAAGTATTCACCAAAGTCACTTTTTATGCCCCCGGTAGGGTGGCATATAGAATGTTGAACTGTCAGTCCGTCCGTCCGTCAGTCTGTGCGTCCGCCCGAAAACTTTAACGTTGGTCATAACTTTTGCAATATTGAAGCAACTTGATATTTGGCATGCATGTGTATCTCTTGAAGCTGCACATTTTGAGTGATGAAAAGGCAAGGTCATCCTTCAAGGTAAAAAAAAATAAAAAAAATGTTACATGCATGTGTATCTGATGGAGCTGCACATTTTGAGTGGTGAAAGGTCAAGGTCATCCTTCAAGGTCAAAGGTCATTTTAAAAAATAAATGAATTTCAAAGCGGCGCAGTAGGGGGCTTTGTGTTTCTGACAAACACATCTCTTGTTAAAACAAATATCTCTGTTAACATTATTTCAAATAATCTGCCAAAACAGCCTATTCCTTCAGTTTGAAGTTGAAAAAAGTTCAATACATCAAAAATACATTTTTAGACTTTTTTGGGAACATTATCTATTTCATAATTGTGGGGTCCTATTTCGACTTCGTGTAAATATGATTAAACAAACCACCAATTAGTTTTATTAGTCATTTTTTAATGAAAATATTAATAAGTATATTATTTTGTGTAATAAACCAATATTTTCAATATTTCTACAATATTTTTCAATATTTCTTGAATATGTTGTTGTTTATAATGCCAGTGATTTAAGTTAACTATTATATTGTCATAGGTATTCAGAAAGGAGCAAGACCAAGTGCATTGGTATCACCATAGAAACTAGACCAGATTACTGTCTCCGAAAACACATCAGGTAGGAAAACCATGCTGTGATTTCATTCCATTTTATGTGATACATGAGTTCTGGAAAAAATACATTTTATCTTTGGTACAACCTAAACTGACCCATTCCAAATATTTGTCAATATAACACAACATATAAACTGCAGTTCTTGTGATGAAATGGTTATTGTCACATAAATGGGGTCAGCACTGTTTGTAACTTCCGATTATGTAAGGTTTTTCCAAAAATATGGAATTCCAGGATACAGTTGTTGGTTTGGTGGGAAAACATTGGTGTGATTTTATATTGTTTCATATTTGTGTGATTTCATATGCATTAGACCTTCTTCAATTATACATAACAAATCTGAGTGCAACAATTGAAAACACTTATCATGGTTGTGCCCCAATTCAACACATGAGGGTGTATATTGGTATTGCTGTGAAACTTTTAATGTGTCTGTGGGTATGTCATATCAGTTTTTTTTTACCTTATATAACAGACGTGGAATATCGGCGTCTTCCCCCACCAAACTAGGCTGGTTTTTTCCCCTTTCAAGACCAAAAAATTCCCCCTATAATGTTTTTTTTTTTTTTTTTTTTTTTTTTATTTNTTTCCCCCAAAGTGGAAAATCCAGCATAAAATTTCCCCAACATAAGGGCTAAAGGCCCCTTCCCCCACAACCCAAAAAAAACCCTGCATATGGTCAGTCCATAGACCAGTTATTTTCCAAAGATCGCTTGACCTTTGTTTAAACCACTCATACTTTTGTGTTAATAAAATATCACACAAAAGACACCACTTTCAACATAACCATCATTAACAAAATTGTTATTACATAGTTAATCTTACTGTCTCAAATAAATTTGTTATGAGTGTTGACTTGTTAAAATTGTATACACACACAAATCATACATGCCAGACGTCCCGATCTCGGCGGGACAGTCCCGCTTTTGGGCCCTTTGTCCCGGCGTCCCGATATGAGACGATTTGTCCCGACATTTGTAAAAAACGATGTAAGGTCTATAGGTTCCCAATAAAATTCGCTATTCAAGCTCTGTTTGGCTAAAACTTACCACTGCTAATCCCTTTATTACCCCCAATTAACAACCCACTGCTACTACTCGATTGCTCCAGTGTTGTTTTTGACACCTTATCAGCGATTTATCGGGAAATTATTGATTTTATCAGACATTCACACCATGGTGTTTTTACGATAGGGGTCGATAATTGCTATCGAAAGATGTATCGTACAAAATTAAACGCTATCTGCATTTGTATTTCATGGCCCAATCAAGTCCAAGGATACAATTATCCTGTGTATTATACCACATAAGGTTATAAAACCTGTCAAAACCCCGTTTTTTTTCATCAAATAATTTGAACGCTGACCGATACACATTGATTTTCATGTATTATAAAATTAACTTTCGTTTTCAACTGATTTTCAGAAGAAAGGTTGTGCATATTGCATCGATCTAAATTAAAGATTAATTGACGATTGGTTGAATAAGAACAGTGCTCGATGCGCTCACATCGCGTTACACGATTTACATATGCTCAAGAGGATATCCCTGTACCGATTGGATGTCAAATCGAGGCATACGGGGATACCCCTCATTTCAGTTTATTTAGTGTGTTTACTTCCGGAAAATGGAGAACGCATGTGTTCCCAAATTTCTGAAACACATTTATCGTCAATATTGGGCAAAAAAATAGAGTTTTTGTAAGTTATATACAGACTTCTGACTAAAGTAAAGGTGGAATGATTGATCGTTTTAGGTCCCGCTTTTTGGTCAAATGTCCCTACATTTTTTTATGGAATGTCCCGATTTGGACCTGAAAAATTCTGGCGTGTATGACACAAATGCATAAGGGCCCAATTTTAAGACGATTCTTTTTCTATTTTTATGAAGATATTTTTAATTTGTTAAATGACAATTATTTATTTCCATAATTTCTTCCCATATGTTTTTAAGGAAATAAAAGACAATTTGCATTTAATTTATGAGATATTAATTCAGTTAAGAACCTTAAATGAATTTAAATTATGTGTGTACTGTAAGTCTGATTTTTGCTTATGTGGCTAATTAAAAAGGGGCTTAAACGAAATTTGGTAATAACTAAAAAAGTACACAATACATGTACATGTAATGACATAGATTTTAGCCTTGTTCTGGAAAACTGGGCTTAATGCATGTGCGGAAAGTGTTGTCCCAGATTTGCCTGTGCAGTCTGCATATATTTTAATCAATATAAACTAATAATTGTAAAAAAATACGGTATTTTAGAACTTTTCTTTTTTAAGTAATTCGTGGTTTACAGTCCCTTTAAAGTACAGTTGGTTTTCAGTGACATGTTAAAGTACGGTTGATTTTCAGTGACATGTTAAAGTACGGTTGATTTTCAGTGACATGTTAAAGTAAGGTTGATTTTCTGTGACATGTTACAGTACGGTTGATTTTCAGTGACATGTGAAAGTATGGTTGATTTTCAGTGACATGTTAAAGTACAGTTGATTTTCAGCGACATGTTAAAGAACGGTCGATTTTCAGTGACATGTTAAAGTATGGTTGATTTTCAGTGACATGTTAAAGTATGGTTGATTTTCAGTGACATGTTAAAGTACGGTTGATTTTCAGTGACATGTTAAAGTACGGCTGCACTCGTCTGGAGATTGGCGTCCAGAGCATCTACGAAGACGTGGCCCGCGACACGAACAGAGGTCACACTGTGAGGGCTGTGTGCGAGAGTTTCCAAATGTCCAAGGACGCTGGGTTCAAGGTTGTGTCTCACATGATGCCTGACCTGCCCAACGTGGGCTTGGAGAGGGACATTGAGCAGTTTATGGTAGGTTTGATAGGTTTGTGCTTCTAACAGATAAATTTGTAGTATCAGTATTTATTGATCAATTTATTATAAAAAATATACTGTACAAACAGGTTACTTTGGTTTATTTTAACTTCTTAAATACTAAATAGGTTTCGGCCATAACATTCATCAGCAGTATTAATATAAAAATAAATACAGGACTTTTTTATGTCCCCCAGTCTATACTGTGGGACATATTGTTTTTGCCCTGTCTGTTGGTTTGTTTGTTGGTTTGTTTGTTTGTTGGTTTGTTTGTGTCAAACTTTAACATTGGCCATAACTTTTGCAAAATTGAACATAACAACTTGATATTTGGCATGCATGTGTATCTCATGGAGCTGCACATTTTGAGTGGTGAAAGGTCAAGGTCATCCATCAAGATCAAAGGTCAAATATATGGGTCAAAATCATAACTTTTGCAATATTGAAGAAAGCAACTTGATATTTGGCATGCATGTGTATCTCATGGAGCTGCACATTTTAAGTGGTGAAAGGTCAAGGTCATCCTTCAAGGTCAAATATATGGTTCAAAATCGCTCAAAAGGGGACATAGTGTTTCACAAACACATCTTGTTTGTTTATACATTGAGCAGTTTTTGATAGATTTAGTATATTTGAGTAGTGGAGCGATGAATGGTCAATAACACACCGTAGTTATGCAATACATTTACACACTTAACAGGATGTTGTATGTAAATATTAAGTATGGTATTAACTCAGTCATTTTTATTACTTTTCACAATTTAAATAGTTTTCTTTTGTTCATTACCAAACGAGCCCTTTTTTATGTCCCCCAGTCTATACCGGGGGACATATTGTTTTTGCCCTGTCTGTTTGTTGGTTTGTTTGTTTGTTTGTTGGTTTGTTTGCAAAAACTTTAATATTGGCCATAACTTTTGCAATATTGAAGATAGCAACTTGATATTTGGCATGCATGTGTATCTCATGGAGCTACACATTTTGAGTGGTGAACGGTCAAGGTCAAGGTCATCCTTCAAGATCAAAGGTCAAATATATGGGTCAAAATCGCTCAAAAGGGGACATAGTGTTTCACAAACGCATCACTTGTTTATTTTATTATCCCCGGCCAAAGGCGGAGGGATATAGAATTGGCGTTGTCTGTCCATTATTCATCTCACAAAATTTTGAAATTGGAGAGGGATATAAATTCAACAAATTTGCTTGTTTGTTTTTTTAATATTTGAAATTAACAATCATACTATGGTATCTGTATTACAAAGGAATTCTTTGAGAATCCAGCCTTCCGACCTGATGGCTTGAAAATCTACCCAACTCTTGTCATCCGTGGAACAGGTTGGTATAGGCTGAAACTAGTTTTGGAATACTATATTGGGGCTTTGAAAGTCATTTTAAAGGTCTTGAAATTTATAATACTCTTTATTACCAACCCTCTGTTGATATTTATGCCGTCCTTCAAAGAAGAGGGGGTATATTGTTTTGCACATTTCGGTGCGTCCGTTGGTCCGTCCGTCGGTCCGTCCACCACATGGTTTCCGGAAGAGAACTCAAGAACCCTTAGGCCTGGGATCAAGAAACTTCATAGGGACATTGGTCATGACCGGCAGATGACCCCTATTGATTTTCAGGTCACTAGGTCAAAGGTCAAGGTGACAGTGACCTGAAGCAGAAAACAGGTTTCCGGATGATAACTCTAGAACGCTTAGGCCTGGGATCACGAAACTTCATAGTGACATTGTTCATGACTGGCAGATGACCCCTATTGATTTTTAGGCCACTAGGTCATAGGTCAAGGTCACAGTGACCTGAAGCAGTTAAATTGTTTCCGGATGATTACTCAAGAACACTTAGGCCTGGGATTACGAAACTTCTGGGATATTGGTCATGACCGGCAGATGACCCCTATTGATTTTCAGGTCACTAGGTCAAAGGTTTATTTTATAATATCTCAAAAATATCTGGTTGAAGTTTTTGACAAATAAACAGCAGACTCTCATCAGCAATTCCATGAGTCATGTGAGCAATTTTTTTTTAAATTGCCAATCATACTCTCAACGAATTCACACAATGGCTGCCACTACAACTGACAGCCCATTTGGGGGGCATGCATGTTTTACAAACAGCCCTTGTTTAGTTTATGCACCTCTAAATAACTGTCATCTGCAACTGGTACGAGAATGTTTCAGTTTATAAATTTAATTAAGTACTTTTAGAACATTTGTTTCAATTTCAATAATAAAAAATTATGAGAATGAAAGTTGTTTTTGGAGGATAAGGAATGCAGGTAGCTTGCTGTTATACTCACCTAAGCCAGATTGAACAAGGAATGTCTGCTGTTGCACACATGTTTGGGGTTTATTTATGTATAAAACTCACATACTACTGGACACCATGTGCCGTCTCTTCTGATGCTGGTGTATATAAATGCAAGTTTGTATGCCCCCGTTTTAAAAAAGGGGGTATATTGTTTTTGGCCTTTCTGTCTGTCTGTCATTCTGTCTGTCCAAAACTTTAAATCTTAAAGTTTTATCATAACTTTTGCAATATTGAAGATAGCAACTTCATATTTGGCATGAATGTGTATCTCATGGAGCTGAACATTTTGAGTGGTGAAAGGTTAAGGTCATCCTTCAAGGTCAAAGGTAAAAAAAAAAAAAAAAAAAGCGGCGCATTAGAGGGCATTGTGTTTCTGACAAACACATCTCTTGTTCTTCATTCTTTTCCAGGTTTGTACGAGCTGTGGAAAACTGGGCGCTACAAGAGTTATCCTCCTTCAACGCTGATAGATCTGGTTGCCAGAATATTGGCTCTGGTCCCACCATGGACCAGGGTGTACAGAGTACAAAGGTATCACAATGCACCCAAATGTTCTTTCTAGTCTGTAAGTGTTAAATGAAGCAGAGGTATGTAAGTGTCCTGATATTAAAAAGTCTGTTTGACCATGTACAAAAATAGATTTCAAGCAGGATGATTTCCAGGCATGCATGTTTATTTTAAATATGGTTTACTTTGTAGAATAGCATGTCTTAACATGTATGTAAAGTATTCAATATCCTGATAAAAGTATAAATGTTATAATTTTTAGTTAAGAACTTGTTTGAAATTTTGTGTTTTTCTTTCTTTCTAAAAAATGACCATTTTCATAGACATGTTAATTCGTAAATTGCTGATTTTTGGGAAAAAACGACTAATGAATTTGTGGCTGACAGTTAATTCAAGTAGGGTAGTTGTCAACAAAATCTATATGCACTGAGTACTGGTTAAATGGCTGTCCCAGGAAAAGTGTCAGTATTTAAACTGACCCCTGTGATATGACTGAAATAATTTAAAAAAAGGTAAAACATCCAACAAACAATTTGTTCCCAAGGGATATCCCGATGCCCCTGGTCAGTTCGGGGGTCGAGCACGGAAATCTCCGGGAGTTGGCGCTGGCGCGCATGAAGGACCTGGGTACACAGTGCCGCGACGTGCGCACCAGAGAAGTGGGCATACAGGAAATACATCACAAAGTGAAACCTTATGAGGTAGCCCAAAAGTTTCTTTTCTTTTGCTTTTATTGTCTGGTTACCAGTTGTTTCCGAAACTTTGTGCAAATATTTAACAAGTGTACATACAGTCCAACTTGTGGACAGCAATCATTTAATTTGCGATAAATTTTAAAATTGTTACATATATTGATACAATTTATTTTGAAAATTTCCCTGTTATTATCCCAGTAAAACAGACCTCACAGCCCTATTATTTGTGGTCTCACAGTTGGCCGCATTTATTATATCCAAGGCAGTTACCAATATCAGATTCTTTAAAAGCAATTTTAACGACTCATACGTTTAGAAATAAATGTAAATTAAAGCTTTTGTTTGACCTGTAGAATAAATGTATATAAATATACCGGTAGATGCTAAAGAGTTATTTAACTGTATGGTTTTGTTTAATTATCTGATATGATGTAATAACTTTATTATAAGCCAAGTTAAGTTGATCCAGATTATGTCCTGCTTGAGCTCATATGTTTACATTCTTTTTGTGACTGTTCATTCATATAGCCCAGCAAACCAATTTTGAGAGCGTTTTTTTTTTGGAGTTACTTGTCATTCTGCATAATTAAATTAATGTTACATTTTTGTGTAGTGAACCACTTTTAAGTGTAAGTGCTTAAATTGAAACTTCAAATGTGTCATTACCATTAAGTTCAGATGTGCAATTCACTGTTAATGCCCAGTGATCTACACTTTCCTGAGTTATTTGCCCTTGAACAAGTCTGAAAAAAATAGTGTGTCGGTATTGTTTAGTGTGTGGGACAATGCCATTGTTTAAAAATAAGGTTTACTTCAAAGCTCAACATTCCAGGCAGAGTTAATAAGACGAGACTACGTAGCCAACGGGGGATGGGAGACGTTCCTGTCATATGAAGATCCCGAGCAGGACATTCTGATAGGTCTGTTGAGACTGCGTAAATGTTCCGAGGACACGTTCCGTCCCGAACTAAAGGACGGGGTGTCTATCGTGCGAGAATTGCATGTCTATGGCAGTGTGGTGCCGGTCCATGCACGAGATCCCACAAAGTTTCAACACCAGGTTGGTTGATAATGGCTTAACATTTTTGCTGTTCAATAAATAATTCATGGAAATGGATTGTATATGTATTGTCTGTCAGTTGGACTGTCTGTTGTGTGGCTACTTTCGGTTTTCCGAAGACTAGATCAACATTTTTTATTAGAATTTCATGAAAAATGTGTCATCCTCATATATCAGCCTGGTTCAGAAATCGCCGAATTGTCCCAACAAAATTATGAATTATGGTGTTTGATTATTTTGAAATCAGTCTTTGATTTTTATAAAATGCAAAATTATTCACACAGATTATAAGTGATTGAAGGTCAGTCCAAGGTTAATAAGTAAGAGCCCCTTCCCAACCAGGCTGCTTGTGTGGGGATTGATCATTTATAATTCTAACTTCTATATGTGATTCAAATTGTGCAGTTGTCATTTACTTGCATTACCATTTGCACTAAGTACTGATAAGCTGCTTAGGGGGACTAAGCTTGCTGAGGAATAGTGGGAGTAGATTAACTTACCACCATTATATGACTTAAAAAAGTTAAATAAGGCTTTAAATACAGACAGAATACAAATGATATGGTAAACAATTATGATGCTACGTTCCTCATATAGGGCTTCGGAATGCTGTTGATGGAGGAAGCAGAGAGAATTGCCAGGGAGGAGCATGGTTCACATAAGATTGCTGTCATATCAGGTATATAGAAAAAGTCACGCTTGACACATTATGTTTGCTTGATTACCAGTATACAAAAGTGCATGTTTAGTGAGGCAGACTTAAGGCATTCAGTGCCCGAGAAATAAACAAACTGAAATAGACCTTTGCAGGGATTAAGCTTCTGGCCTATTAAAATAGTTATTATTCAGAACTCAATTAAAAGTGTCTTTTTGCCCTTACATTTATTTATATGAGGTACAAATAAAATGACCTAAATCTATATGTATTGTCATACAAACTAAAATGACCTCAATCTTTGTCAATAGGCTAATATTCATGTGACACAAGAAGGTAAGGCAAAAACTTGTTAGTACGCAGGGATTAAGCATAAATGGAGCTCTGCATAAGATCTATTAGGGTACTTTTATCATTTCACCTGAGTTTCAAAAAGGCGTCATAGCAAATAACATATCCATGAATTTAAAAGGCATCATAACAAACTGTTAATATCTAAGTTTAAAAGGCATCATGGCAAACAGCTTATACTAAAGTTTAAAAGGACTCAGAGCAAACAGCTTGTACTTACATTTAAAAGGCATCATAGCAAACAGCTATTACTTAAGTTTAAAAGGCACCAAAGCAAACAGCTATTACTTAAGTTTAAAAGCCATCAAAGCAAACAGCAATTACTTAGGTTTAAAAGGCATCATAGCAACCAGCTAGTAATAAAGTTTAAAAGGCATCATAGCGCACAGCTATTACTTAAGTTAAAAATGCATCATAGCAAACAGCTAATACTTAAGTTTAAAAGGCATCATAGCAAACAGCTAATACTTAAGTTTAAAAGACATCATAGTAAACAGATAACACTTAAGTTTAAAAGGCATCATAGCAAACAGCTATTACTTAAGTTTAAAAGGCATCATAGTAAACAGCTAATACTTAAGTTAAAAAGGCATCATATCAAACAGCTATTACTTAAGTTTAAAAGGCATCATAGCAAACAGCTATTACTTAAGTTTAAAAGGCATCATAGCAAACAGCTATTGCTTAGGTTTAAACGGCATTAGAGCAAACAGCTATAACTAAGGTTTAAATTGCATCATAGCAAACAGCTAATACTTAAGTTTAAAATGCTGTTGAAAATGCATCATAGCAAACAGCTAGAACTTAAGTTAAAAAGGCATCATAGCAAACTGCTTATACTTTAGTTTAAAAGGCATCATAGCATACAGCTTTTACTTAAGTTTAAAAGGCATCATAGCAAACTGCTAATACATAAGTTTAATTTGCATCATAGCAAACAGCTAATACTTAAGTTTAAATTGCATCATAGCAAACAGCTATTACTTAAGTTTAAAGGCATCATAATAAGCAGCTCTTACTTAGGTTTAAAAGGCATCATAGCAACCAGCTAGTAATTAAGTTTAAATGGCATCATAGCACACAGCTGTTACTTAAGTTTAAAAGGCATCATAGCCAACAGCTAAAACTAAAGTTGAAAAGGCATCATAGCCAACAGCTAATACTTAAGTTTAAAAGACATCATAGCAAACAGATAATACTTAAGTTTAAAAGGCATCATAGCAAACAGCTATTACTTAAGTTTAAAAGGCATCATAGTTAACAGCTTATATTTAAGTTAAAAAGGCATCATAGCGAACAGCTATTACTTAAGTTTAAAAGCATTATAGCAAACCGCTATTACTTAAGTTTAAAAGGAATCATAGCAAACAGCTATTGCTTAAGTTAAAACGGCATCAGAGCAAACAGCTATTACTAAGGTTTGAATTGCATCATAGCAAATAGCTAATACTAAAGTTTAAAATGCATCATAGCAAACAGCTATTACTTAAGATAAAAATGCATCATAGCAAACAGCTATTACTTAAGTTTAAAAGGCATCATAGCAAACTGCTAATACTTTAGTTTAAAAGGCATCATAGCATACGGCTTTTACTTAAGTTGAATAGGCATCATAGAAAACTGTTAATATATAAGTTTAAATTGCATCATAGCAAACAGCTAATACTTAAGTTTAAAATGCATCATAGCAAACAGCTTACACTTAAGTTTAAATTGCATTATAGCAAACAGCTATTACTTGCTTAAGTTTAAAATGCATCATAGAAAACAACAAATACTAAAGTTGAAAAAGCATCATAGCAAACTGTTAATACATAAGTTTAAAAGGCATTATAGCAAACAGCTTTTACTTAAGATTAAAAGGAATCATAGCAAACTGTTAATACGTAAGTTTCAAAGGCATCATTGCAAACAGCTATTACTTAAGTTTAAAAGATATCAGAGCAAACAGCTTGTACTTAAACTTAAGGCATCAAAGCAAACAGCTCATAGCAAATAGCTCTTAAGTACTTAAGTTACTTGAGCTGGGTACTCCTGGTCAAATTATTGAAGTTATAATGTAAATGTATTCATTTTTTAAGAGCGTTGTTTCTATTTGACTGTTTCAATTCATGATTCTAGAATGTATTCATCCCAAAGAATCAGATTGCTGAAGCTGCAATTTCAAATATCTGTCATAAATAGGTTTCGTTTGATTACTCCATATATAGATTATAACTGTGATTGTGGAAAATATATTAATTGTTGGGAGTGTGTTCTTTCAGGTGTTGCAATGCAATTCACTCTTAAAGAGCCTATATCTATGTATATTTGTTTCAGGGGTTGGCACCAGAAATTACTACCGCAAGATTGGATATGAGCTGGATGGACCTTACATGTCAAAATCCTTGTAAACCGGCTCCAGAATTACTGCAGTTTACATGTACTCATACTTTATTGGCACTGAAACCTTAGAACACCGGAGCTGTGAGAAATTTAAATTCGTTATAAGCATCCTCTTCAGTGCTTACTGAAAATATAAAGTGTGATGAAAATATACCAGAATTTCATGGAAGAGCAGTTTCCACAGCAGAAGTGTAATTTATATGGACTCGGGCACTAACATGACCCATATAATTGAGCTTTTTTTCGAAAAACTTTTTTATTTGTGTAGGGATGGGAGTTGTAACTGTGTTTGGGTGATAAAATAAATAGCATAAATACTTCTTGATGACGTTAGGTCCCTTCTACCTTAACCTGTATATTCAAGTACACAGGAATCACATATTGCTGGGACCAAAAAAATACATGTACATTAAAATTTTATTCATTAATATACAATTAAGAGTAGCGATACAGATAAAAGCATTACAGAAAAAAACATTGGAACTTATATCTAAAATTCATTCATTCTAGTAGATCCTACCAATTATCAAAGTCAGATCGCTGTTATCTTAAACACATTCTTAGCCTTTTCATGTATGATGTTCTGAAATCAACTAGAGCTTATTTCAGTGATGACAAACACCGATAGTAAAATGAAGCAAGTTGAAACAATCATAATCAGGATTTTTGGGCTTTGCCAGTTATGATTCTAGGGCATTATGTGTACAAAGTTTTTGAGAACCACAATGCAAAGTTACATATCTAATTAGAAACAGTTAGGCCTTGTGGTTTCAGAGGAAAAGATTTGTTTAGTTATAAGGGTGTGGTCAGTTTTGACCTCGGGGGTCATGGTTTGATGCAACTAAGTAGAGGACCAATATAAAATGTTAAATACAAAATATAATACATCTGGACATTGTAGTTTCAGAGATGTAGATGTTTGCTAATAAAGTCTATAGTGATAATAATCATGTTACGGAAATTATAATTTTAAAAGGGGACATAACTTCTGTAATGATTAACATAAAATGATAAAAATGACACATGCATATATCATGAGGAACGATCCTTATAAGTTTGAATGTTGTACAAAGACAAGTATAGAAATGTGTTGTAGAACTTCCCTAGTCAAATTTGTGTCTACAGACAGACGGTCGTCCATAGGGATTCCAGTATACAACCATTTACTTTGTATCCGAAGGTATATAACATATCATAACAATCTAGTCAAACAATGAAAGGAAGAACACTATATAAATATTACATGTCTGACAGGGTGACAGTAAATTTGTCAACTTGAGGAAATACTGTCACCGAGACAAAGCTATATATTTTCTATGATCACGAGTGAATTAAAATCGAAAATACACCGAATCCAACAAATTTTCTTTTTATTTCATGCTTTTTTCACAGTTCATATAAATTGTTAAAGAGTTTAAAGAATGTCGTTGGGATAATGACGTCATTTTGTCAAAATAATGACGTCATTTCACAGTAAACAGTGAAAATTATCGATAATTTTCACTGATAATTTTCATTGTTTGAAACAGTGAAATTATCAGTTTTAATTCACTGATATTTCTCTATAAACCACCGGAGAGCATTAAAAAAATAAAAATATACAATGAATGAATTGTTCGAACACTAGAAGAACAGAAAAACTTGCCGAACTTAATTTGCTAGTTTAGGATGCAGTCTTTAAAGATAGGACATAATTCAAGCGTTTCAATAGTTCATTACACAAATGATGTAAAAAATGGATACTTCTTCAAATGTGCTTGCAACGGTTTAATTAAGGAAATACTTTGAAACTTAAAGACTATATCAATTAAAAGTATTCGTTTCAGCTGTTTCAAACACAGAACCATTTTAACTGGAATCTCTGATAACATAAGGACCCTGAACATGCACAATCTTTAATATAATCAACTGAGATTTTTTTTTATAAGAACACGATTTGATAAAAGAATTTAAGAGAACGCTATAAGCCTTTTGTGGCTTTAATGTGTTACCAGAGGACGAAATGAAAGTGCTTTTAAAAAGCGTGTTAACAAACCGTTTACGTTAATTGTTAGTGAGTCCAGCTACTGATATGCATTCCCAAGTAACACTTCTGACATTCAACTGCTCATGACGGATTTAACCACAAATCGGAAAGGCAATGCACCAGAAAGAAAACATCATGAGCATGGACGACAACACAACCTTTCAATAAATTGACTTTAGCCTGTTACAAACATATAACGTCGATAACGGCATTGTTTTTAAAAAGGATAATACCTTTTTCGACTTTGATGTAAACAACAACAACCAACATCACAAAAATTAACCGGAATATAATTTTGCAAACAATGAAACACCAGAAACTTTATCCGAAGAGGAATTATTGTCTATATCCACTTCTTTTATAGCAGAACAAGTCTAATACAGATCGTCCAGAAAGAATGTCCAGCCAAGACTGTGGTTGCAAACAAAACGGCTATCTGAAAGATTCCATTAAAGAATACCCGGACATACACTTTGAAGATAATCGATGGAACTATAGTTATCGACATTTCATATATTGATGGATGACATACTTATACAATGTAACTCAAACTGGCACATGTGTGAAAAGTTTTGCATTCAATGTTTTATGAAGTGCATAATACAACAACCAATAACAAGTTTATGAACGCCAACCGTCTAAAAGAAATAACAATATTATACAAAACGGCACCAAAGCTACTATTAACCATGGATTGATTACACATGCATTCCTGCCATTTCCACATATATATTATTCTATTATCAGAAAAATAATACTTTACAATACCGATCTTCAGTAAACTAGAAATGTGCCCGTAGGACACGGATGCCCCCACTTTCAATTTTTGTCTCAAAGTTTCGTTAATGTCGAAAAATCTTAACAAAATACATGTATAGAAGTGCGCAAGTTCACATTACGTCTTATTTGTTAATAAAGTTTCATCCATCTTAAAGAAAAAAAAAACGTTGAGTTACGCACACCACAATTTAAATAATGTGACATTTTGCTTAAAAATGCCGTAATGCTGTTTATGTCGAAAACATCCGAAACAAAATAAGAAGGTGTGCAAGGGTTCATGCTGGTTAATGTTTTTGCGATGTTTCATTATTCGTGTAGCAATACTTTTTTAGTTTCACCTGACACAAACAATCCGACAGTTCGGCGAAAAGACATACGGACGGACAAGGGAAAAGCCATATCCCCCTATGAAAGTGGAGGCAGGAAAAAAGAACGAGGCATTCGTACACGTAACACAAGTCGTGACAGTTCTAACGAACTAAACCGCAAGCTGCAAGCACGACGACACATGCACAAACACCAATCTTTGCTGCCTTAATGTACCATTTGGATTTTAAAAACCTGCTGTTTTCTTTAACGCTGTCCGAGCTTCCATTGGTATGGTCAACAACTGATGTTTTCTTGATCAACCTTGCGTTGTCATGAGTGTCCACTTCTTCATGGCCGGAGGGCTGTTTGCTTAATTGTCCTGGGCCAAAAGATTCGCATGTTCGACCACGCACACTTTCCTGAAAAGTTAAACCATAACCATTTGAAATTGGATAGAAAGGTTCTCATACTTTCCAAGTCAAGTTTACAATTATAATCGTTGATGTGCTCAGTTTTAAGATAAACATATATTTTTGTAATATTTATGTCAAAATGTAGTATTACATGTATTCTTAGTATTATGAGCATACGTTTGTGAGTCACCTTTGTAAAATCTTCTTCACCACTATCTTCCTTCACTGCAGTATCATTCAGCGTGCAAGTTTCCACTCTTTTCGTAGCAGCAACAACCGTACAGGAATCATTCTTGTCCAGAGCGGAGATCATATGATCATCATCAGCGTTGTTGATGACGTCTTGTGAAGGTACAACCTCAAATTCCCTACCATTAATGAACACAATTGCAGTGTATTAACCTTAGATACATAAAAGATTATAAATGTGTTTGTATTCTTATCAAATAATCTTTTAAATATTGTTAACGGACTATGAACATAATTTGCATTTTGAAAATTTATGTTCTGATCAAATTAATAATACTGTTGCCAAAGTTTCTGTTATAGATGCACATTCTAGCTTTAGTATGTGTAGGATTCACAATATCCTCGCGATGTTAAAAAATATGTAACATCAGTATAACTAGTGAAACTCGTTTTCTAAACAATACCTATGAATTGTGGGTTCATCGTTTCGATTATCGCATGACTGCAATTCTTCTCCAAAGGGTTTATTTGTCTGAGATTCCTCGTCATCGCTGTTACTTTCGTCGTCGCTATCATAAGCTTCTCGAACCACGTTGTGATCTCCAATTTGAACATTTTTTGGGTCGTATATCTTAATGACCTAGAGAAACAACAAAATCAATTATAATGAAATAAATATGTAAATATCAGGTAGAACGGCTGTCCCAAAATAAAGTTAACCTGGCAACCGGAATGTTAAATGAAAAACTCTTACCGTTTTATTATAGTTATGGTTGTGGACAACAGGTGGCAATCCGACTGCTGCTTGTCTGTTGATTTTTGCTGAGTCGTTTATTGGTTCATGATTACATGGGTCTCTTCCGCTTTCTGTTTCTTGTGATGAAGTTCCATTGCAAAAGGCGCTCAATAATGGGATTGGACCTGTAAATTCAAAAGTAAGCAATATCCTGTTTGTATTAATTAAAATTAAACATGATTGTCACATGTATGACTAAAATGCTATCAGTATGCTATTAGATGGTGCTTTTTGGGCACACAATCAGAGAAAATCTTTCTAATTGTGTTCCAAGCATGAATATGTATTTTCTAATTGACGTTGGCTTTAACCTGAATTGTGCTTGTTTGATACCGTACAGTATTTACTACTACAGTTTTAAAAATGAAACACTTTACACCCAAAATAAAGATATATACATGTACAACGGAATGAAATTTCAACGCACCTATTGTGTCATTATCAGTCAAGTAAGCTGCACATAAAACACCATTACCTTGCGTGTCCACGTATTCGTTCTGATTTACATCAGTAGGTGTTTGTGGTCGCATGTGATCAGCGATGTTATCTGAACAGGGTTTTGACTGATTTCCAGCTTCAGACCAAGAACTAATTGAATCAGAGTTTAACAGTGTTCCAAACTGTGGTATTAACTCCGCTTCCCGCACTGTACCATTCGTCCAAGTTTGGTCGTTATACTGATCTCCATGTGATCGGGACTGTTCATGTTCAAGTGTATTCATTATTTTGAGTCGAGTTTGGTTTTCTCCACCATTAGCTACCGATAAACCATCGGAGATGGATCTGTCGCTTTCCTCAAACGATCGCAGGTTAAGTGACTGATACAACCTGTCATCTGTCGTCCACGCTTCCTTTTTCTGGCCTGAAAGACCATTATATTCAAATTTTAGTTTAACAAACTAGTATTAATAAACTAAAGAAAATAACATGGATTCGGCATTTCCTTTTAAATGACAACAGTCTGTTTAAAGTCCATATTGTAGTACTCATCAACAACGTTTTGTTACATTTAATGCGTAAACATCAAATCATTCCATGCATAATCGCGTATATTATACATTCACAAACTTACACTCGCACGCGCATATATGCAATCTATATTACCTTTCCCTCGCTGGTCCTTTATTTCAGTGCTGGAGTTTGGTTCCAACTGGTCAGCTGCCTGCTCGGGATACCGACTGGGAGGACTGTGTTGACTAACTACATCAGTAAAGTTACACATGTTTCCTGCTTTGTCAGTTGCATCTGCACGTGTACGCTTCTGCTCAGCAGTACCGCGTGCATGGCTTTGCTCATCAGAAGTTGATGGGAGATTTGTCGAATCCGACCACCTTGACATTGGTGAAGACATCGCCATGTCACAGTGTAAGGTGCTTATTGTGGAAACACTGGGTTCCGAGTAGTGCTGTTCGTTCCGTTCAGTTTCAGTTGCTTCGTGAACAAAATATTCACGTGCGGTTGGGAGAGTGGATTTCAGAAGGGTGGGTTCTTCGTTACTGTAGCACATTTTAGGTTGAGTGTTACATGGTTTTCTGGATTTGATTTCTGTCGATTCATTATTTGTTTCGGAATACGATGCATATGTGGTTTTCTCTTTGGTTGATATCCATTCCATCTGCATGATTTTTAATTTAGCATCGGCATTCTTTCTGGTTTGAATCCTTGACTCAATCAAACATGTTAGTTGTTTCAAATAGTACTGATCTTTCTTGTAATAATACAATCCGTTAAGTATGTTGAGGCCTGCTGGGATTTTAAATGTTCCATTGCGTTTTTCAGTGAGGACTGGAACCACACACCACTGCTTGTCAGGATTTTCAATGGCTTCCATTAAACAAACTTCGCTGGAAAACTCCATCCACTTATCATTCACGAATTCTTTTGTAAGATAGATGAACACGTATGTGCTTCTGTTCATAGCATCACTCAGTTGCCCGATTTTTCTGTTATTTAAAGCGAATAGTTCACCTTCATCGTACAAAAGAGCTCGGACCTTTTCCCCATCTTGCAGCTGAATATGATTGACAAGATGGTCTCTGAATTCTGCAGCACTTTGTCTATCGTTTTCGTTGTATAGAATTAGAACATCTATACACGCTACTTTCAGTTCCGGTGGCATGGAGTCCCAGACGTTTTTATCAACAAGACATGAATTGAAAGAAGATACGCTGAGAGAGTTTTCTGGTGAACGCCCAACTTCTTTTGTAAGGCCATCTCCAAACTGACAAAAGTCATTATCTAAAATATAGGATGAGTTATTATTGAAGTCATTATCTAAAATATATTATTGAGTTATAATATTGTTATGTATTTTGAGCATTTCTTTGTCTGTCTTATTTTACGAATTAGCTATATCGATGTTTTAACAAGAATTACATGTTCATGTATAGCCCACAAATGAACACATAATTAAACTTGCAATATGTGAGTTTGTTTAGCGTCTGTATTTTAATCTAAAAATAGTAGACCAGTTTAGCGACATTATCCACTTGCCTTTGGTGCTAGCACACGTTTGGTTGGGTTGACTAGAGGACATGTTCAACTGTTTGCCTAAGCTGCCCTCTCAACTCTTGTTTCTGGAAGTGTAGTATAACGACCTTGTTATGGCATCTCGAATAATTGAAGCTGTACCTATTTTTCCCTATTTTCGCGATGTACTTTCGAGTTCACAGCGCGAAATTTTATTACCGAATAAACTGAAAATATGAACTTTTTTCATGTAATATAATATACCAGTCGTGATATTTTAATCAATTTAAACTAATAATTGTAAAAAAAAAGGTATATTAGAACTTTTCCTTTTATTGTCTTTCGTGGTTTACAGTCCCTTTAACTGAAAACTGATATATTCAAGTTTGAAAAGTGTTGCGTTAGAAAAATCTCCAAGTGAATTGAAAACATAGTTCCAGTCCGTTGAAAAACGTGGCCGCCAGGGCATTTGTAGCCCTCTTGTTTATCATTATCGCGAGATGGAAGTTTGTTTACATTTGGTTGAGAAATATATTTTTCTTGTATACCGGTTTCTAATTTCGACGAGCAATGCTCGGCGAAGTGAACATGTACCATATATATTAGTTTCACCAAAAACTTCGTGTACCGGTACATAGAAGTTCCAAGCATTGTTTTATAACCTAGCTTAATGTTGTTTTAACGTAATGTCATTATATATATATTACAACAGAAACATTCTACATAGGCGGTTTTCCAATTGTGGGATTCCCCCTAACTTATTAAAATAAATGTGGGTTTTTCCAACTGGCCTAAATGGGCCAACGATATAATTTCATATTCATGTATCGTTCAAAAATATAATGTTATTCTAAAGTAAAACATTAAAATCATATGTCACTATGATTGTTTGGTTTCAATCTTACAACAAATAATTAATATATCACCTGTTTAATGACTTTTATTTAACTCTTTTCTTGATCCATGTATTGTCCATTTCAACTTTCGATTATTCCAAAGTTAAAATTAATTTAATTGTGAACAAAAATAGAGATGAGTTAAGTTTAAAGAAATAATATTGTAATGATAAATAATACTATTGATAAAATATACAAGACAAATTAAGAAAAAATAGACATAATGTATTTTGTAATCTTACCTAAGCAATCACCCCGAACGTTATGGAGTTTACAACAGAAATTCCACTACGTCACTTCCACAATGAAGTCATTGTTAAAAATAAGATTTACTCATTAATGTTCTTGTAAGTGTTATTTACATGCTTTAATAACTGGTCATCGAGTACGGAACGCCTGGACTGGCCAATGTTGACAATCAAAGACCAATCAATAGTGATTAATTTATATATCTCTGTGACAATTGATAAGATTGAGTGGTGTGGCTTAAATAATCTGATATTCTAGATCTGCATTAACACTAGTAGTATGCGTGAATATGATATATGTTGGATGCTGATGCAGTTTGAGGTTTGGTTATGTTCGCAAGATGTGCGGTCATAGTCTGCTGCAATGATTCTGCTATAGGTACATAAGACATAAAGTAACAATCGCATACGTATGTATGTTTTCATGATTAATAGTTACAATGTCTGTATTGTTTCTTGTAAGTCCTTAAACATTACATAGTTTTAGGGTACACGCACTAACATGATTGACATATTTCATTTTATATTGTTAATATATTGCATGTTCAATAACTATAAGGTCTTATCATTATACAACAAAATATCAAACACAAAAAGCTATTAGTAAGCATAATTATATGCGTTAAAATATGCAAGCGTTTGCAAATTGCGTGCAGATTTCCTAATACATAAGAGACTGAAGCGTTATTAAGCTGAGCATCTGTATCCGTAATGTTATTTCTTCCGATATGGGTCAAGCTAGTTAAGCTGAGCATCTGTATCCGTAATGTTATTTCTTCCAATATGTGTCAAGCTAGCGTAATACGACTACGGCGTCACTTACCATATNCCGACAATACCACACATTCCTTACTCCCCTGAAAAAGCACGTCTTAAATGCATTTTGAAGGATAGGTAACAACTTCATCTGAATAAATGAATACAGATGAATGATACTGTTTAAATGTCATTCCGTCACAAAAAAAATATGTTGTGTATAATTATGACAACGATATTAGGCCTTTAGGCCTGATTTTTAATCGCTTTTAATTTTTCGACTTTATTTATCATCTTTATCAACTTAAGCATGCATCCCATGAACGCATCTGGACTGAACGAGGTCGGAGAGATGTCATGCGCTTTACTAGTTAATTAGTACACGGGGTGGAATCATTGCGACCATAACGCTCGCGTTATGTGCGTAAAATGTCGCAATGCAGCTTCCGTTGTGGTGGCAATTCCAAAAAATGGATGCAAACGGTGAGTACGATTTTGTTTTTTACGTTTCCCGAAGACATAAAGACCTTAATTTAAAAATCGAGGAATGCTATTCGATACGAATATTAATATTGTTTACTATTCTGAGAAAAGTCTTGAGAAAAATCCGATATCCTAACCTCAAGGACTTTACAAAGGTTGGTTCATGTGATGTTGACAATGAAAAAGTCGCATATTTTCACGATATTATTATATTTTTGTACAGAAAATCCTATTTTATATTCGTCTTTTTAATAACTATGCTCGGCTACAAAAAAATATCGTTACATCTGCTGAAAAAAAGGCGTTGTACCCGTTGTTTTGAAAATATTGTGGTCGCGAGCACATGTTGTGGTCGCAATTTATTGTTGTGGTGCTGTTGTGAAGTAAAACAGAAGGATAATTGAGTCTGTATGTCTGTCTCTTTGTCTGTCTGTCTCTGTGTCTGTCTGTCTGTCCGTCTGTCTTTCTCTGTGAATGCCTGTCTGTCCCTCTGGCTGTCCCTCTGTCTGTCCGTCCGTCCTTGTCCGTCCGTCCGTCTGATTGTTACTCAATCTACATTTGATCCAGACTGGCTCATGTTCGAAATCTGGTGCTGGTTACTTGAGGAATCACTCTGCATTTTAAGTAAATACATTGTTAAATATAGAAAGCCAATAACCAAATCCCTTAAATTGCTGTGTATATGTTCATCATTTAATATGGTTTTGAATTTCTGTGCTCATCTCTATGTGAAGTCGAATAACAGTATAAACATTGCAATATTTGAAACGCGCTTGATTACAGAGTTATGTACCTTATTAACAAAATGCGCCATTGTGTACACTGTTGTATTTTATGTAGGCTCAATGTGATAGATTTTCAGAAGACAAACGATAGATTTTCAGAAGACAAACGAGGCTTTTAAAGTTTACATCTCCATTTTGTTATACCAGGTGAAGATGAATAACCTCATTGCCAGATCTTTTTTAACACGGCACAGTTTTACTTTGCTACTAACGTTATTATCGGAATTAAAAATACAATTTAAATACGTAGTAGGTTCTTCACTTGATAAATGCACATGAAGAAAATATAGATTACTTATGTCGATTTACTTGTTTACGTGATTATGATGTTAATAATATTACATTTCCATGTTTAGAAATGTATTAAAATTCGTTTTTAGATACGTAGAACAGTTCCATGGCCCGAGTCTAGAGTTCTCAAATGCAAATATGTTTGCCCTCCGTCCGTACGTATTTCTGTCCGTCCTTCCGCAAAACTTTATAATGCGGTGCATCATTAAGTATAACCCGGTTTCTCTTATGAAATTTGGTGTGCATACATAGAAATTAAACATTTCACCAAAACTGGACCCTGCGATACCTGTAATGCACTGAAGGTACTTAAAAAAACCTGGTATGTCACATTGGTTGTTAATCAAGGGCGATATATTTATAGGCTGTCTCGTCCTGATTCAATATTTTCTTGCTAAACTGTCACGTTATATACTAATAACGATTTGGTATGTTTCAGGTCGCAACGTGGTTATGCCGACATCAAACAAACGCCAAAAGTTCTTCTGCAACTTCTGTGGAAAGATTTTTAGTTCAAAAGCCATAGTCTCGTTCCATATCAAAAACATACATGAACAATCAACTCGAAACTCGCTTTGTCTTCTCTGCGGTAAAAAGTTTAGCTACCAACGTCAGAAATGTTACAAAGTCCGCTTTCACATTGTGTTCTTTTAAGATGTCTAACACCTCGTCGAAAAGCTGGTGTATGTCGTCATTATAAGGTCTATCCTTAACATCATTTGTTTCAAAGGATGATTCTTTAATGTCCGCTTCGGTTTCAAACAATTGGGCACCATCACTGTATATATATGTTTCTTCACTGGAATCATTTATTAATGAAATATTTGATCGCTCAAGTGAATTAAATGCTAATTCTTTTTTAGCTTTGACACTATATGAATTGCTTGTATGCCTTATGGGTTTTGAAATAATATCACTTATTTTAGGGATTGGTGACAATATTCTACTACGTTTCAATGCAGGAGAAAAGAATTTTTTTTCGATAGCTATTTGGACATACTCGTTTTCCACCACCCTTTTTCAGAGGCGTACTGGTATTTAACGTCCGATTTAAAGTTGTTTTTTTCCACGGACTTTTGAATTGTAAGAAATCCGTTTGATACTGGATAGAAACAATCCTTTCTTTCGTTTTCCCTTGAAAATTCCCATCTGCAATAAAATGTTTACTATGAGTGGTCATACAGCGAGGTTTTCGTGCAACATAATTGTATTGTTTCAGTTTTTTTTTTAAATAAAATATTACAAACCTTTGATCTTATGTTACATTACTGCCCTTACGTTTGTTCTTATATAAGTTACTTCACATCAGCACCACAACAATAAATTGCGACCACAACATGTGCTCGCGACCACAACATTTTCAAAACAACGGGTACAACGCCTTCTTTTCAGCAGATGTAACGATATTTTTTTGTAGCCGAGCATAGTTATTAAAAAGACGAATATAAAATAGGATTTTCTGTACAAAAATATAATAATATCGTAAAAATATGCGACTTTTTCATTGTCAACATCACATGAACCAACCTTTGTAAAGTCCTTGAGGTTAGGATATCGGATTTTTCTCAAGACTTTTCTCAGAATAGTAAACAATATTAATATTCGTATCGAATAGCATTCCTCGATTTTTAAATTAAGGTCTTTATGTCTTCGGGAAACGTAAAAAACAAAATCGTACTCACCGTTTGCATCCATTTTTTGGAATTGCCACCACAACGGAAGCTGCATTGCGACATTTTACGCACATAACGCGAGCGTTATGGTCGCAATGATTCCACCCCGTGTGGATGCTATATGAGAAAATCACGTTATTAAA